>JANZXU010011690.1:0-234910 GCA_027576215.1 Amissidens hainesi | reverse complement strand
CAACAACAACAACAACAACAACAACAACAACAACAACAACAACAACAACAACAACAACAACAACAACAACAACAACAACAACAACAACAACAACTTAAAGGAATTTTAGAAGTAGCTAATTTAGTTATAAATAAAACAATGAGAAATACTGCAGGTAAATATGTACAAGATATTGAAGCGTATATAAATAAAAACTCACATGTGCGTGTATGTATTTATCCTTCACATAGATTTATGTTATCCATTTATCCTAGAGGTAATCATTATCTTATAGTACATTGTAGACAAGATGATATAGATGAATATTCGGGAGATTACTTAGAAGTTAGTTGTTCATACTCAGAATTAGAGGATGTTATCTATACGCTAACAAGACGTGATTTACAACATGCATCATTTAATGATGAACAGGATTTTGAGTATGAACCTAGACCATCTTGGTTAGACTTTGATTATTCTACATGTAGAAATGATGCTGAAATTTCAGATATGATAAGAAGAGAAGGTGATGCCTTGGCTAAAGGTACACATTTTAATGACCCTGAAAGAACATGGAAAGGTTTTAAGACTGAAAATAAAAGAGAATATAAAGTACATTCTAGAGCAACATCTAGAGACGATGAACAATATATTCCAAGAGGTGGTTCTGATGTAACACCTTGGTCAGAAATAAGACAACAGTTAAACACAATAGATTTGAACAACAGTAAATCAAATGATGAACCATTTGATTATGTAGAAGAATTGATGTATCATCCTGGAGATAATTATTATCAAAATAACTATAACAATAATGTTGTAGATGATGATAGTTATATTTCAGATTTAATTCCACAATTCTTTAATAAAGAAACTAAAAACAATGGATTTAGTAGATTAAAAAAGAAACTTAGAGATTGGTTATAATTTTATAATAAACCCATTATTATAGATTTAAAAATTTATACAATTGTGTTAATAGTAAATCATTTTACGGGTGTCTGTGGAGAGGAATTTTTAATAATATTTCCTCTCTACTATTACTTGTTATTACTGTTATACCTAACATTCTATTTGTCATCTTGGACAAGCCCTCTTGTAAAAATACAGATTAGTTATCTCTTACTAGGATAACTAACTGTGTTTTTATTATTGCGTGTTATTTATTATTGTTGTTAAAATTTATTTAAATCATTATACAATGATTATTGATTAATGGAACACTCTGTGTTCTTTTTCTTGAGTAATCATTGGGAGGTTAAGACATGAATAGAAAAGATATTTTTACAAAAACAGTTAATTTTGAGGAAGAGTTCGTAGCAAGATTAAGGAACAGTAGAAGCTTTTTACAGAATAAAACATTCATACCTAACGAGGAATATAATAACATAAAAAATCAATTATTAGAAATACATAAAAAGACATCAGAGATTCTTTTATTATTAGAAGATTCAGCTAAATTATTGTCAGGTAAAAATGTTACACCAGAAGAAGCTGATATTATTACTCTAGGTTTAAAGCTACAACAACTAATGGCAGATTCTAGTGCAGATAAAGACTACAGATATGAATTAAGTAAGGACTTTGGATATCTTTATGATTTTATAGTTAAAGACAATCAAGATAGGACTAAATTAGAGGAGATAACTACAAAATATAAAGATATCCATTCTATCACATTGACAAAAGATATAAAAGAAAATAAAAGCGTATTCTTCACAGGACCTAGACCTGCTAAGTTGTATGGATACGATTTAAATAGTCCAGCTTATAAGAAGTTATTTTTGAAATTAACAACTCTAGTGGAAAAGTTGATTAAAAGAGATTATACTATTTTTTGGACAGGTGGTGCTTTAGGATTTGATACATTAGCATTTCTAGTGATACATAAACTTAAAACTAAATATCCACACATTAAAAATAATTTAGCGGTGCCATTTAAAAACCAATATATAAAATGGCCAAAAGAAAGTCAAGATTTTTATCATACCATAGTAGCAAATGCAGATTCTATTGTATATGTAGATGCGTTAACAGAATATCAAATAAACAATGATACACCTGTAGGTACATATTCTGTTTCAAAGATGCATAAGAGAAATCATTTCTTAGTAGATAATAGTTCTCTTGGGATTTCTTGTATGCCTGAAGGATATATTGGAGGTACAAAAGAGTGCGTTAATTACGCTATTAAAAAAGGAATAAAGATGTTAAACATAAATCCATTAAATATGAAAATTGATAATTAATAAGGAGTTGATTATTATATTTAATTTTCTGTTTCTAGCATTGCTTATTTTCCTTGCATTTAAGGTAGTTACAGGTATTTTAAAATTTGTAATACGAACTGCTTTAGTTCTATGGATAGTCTATATAATTTTAACTATGTTTTTATAATAACTCATTGATTCTTGTAACCCTAAAGAACTAAATAATTTAGGGTTAGAAGAGTTACAAAACTCTAAATAAACTAACATTAATTTTGGAGGTTATATGAGTCAAGATTTGAAAAGATACTTATCTATTATAAGAGATAATGTGGAAAGCATATTAGAAAATCCTTCTAATTTAGAAGATGTATCTAGATTGCTAAATTCTACTTTAGAGGTTTTATCTAGTTCTGAGAGTATGGTAAATATTGTTTATAACAAAATTGTAGAACAAGATACTCTACTAGAGGAAGCTCATAAAGAGATAAAGACCTTAGATAAATCTATTGACAATCTTAATAAAGACTTAAGAGATAAAGACTCTAATCTAGTGCAATTGAGTGAGAAATTTGATGAAACATTTAAAATGACTTCACAACTAGAGCAAGGTTATAAAAGTAAACTTAGAGAAATGGAAAATCATTATAAAACCCAACTTAATGAAAAGCATAATATTATGTTACAGTTGCAACAAGATTTACAAGAACAGAAAAAGCAATCTGTAGCTTCTACAAAGGATAAACCTTATGCAGAGGGATTAAATGAATTAAATTCTGATTCATTAAATTTAGAATTAGAATTGAATAATCAAAGCGGATATCTTAGAGAGATATTAAAGCAAAACACAAGATTATTTAAAGAAGTTCAAGAATTAAAAGTTGGGTTAAATACAACAAATGATTTAAATGCTAATACTTTAGACACACTCAAGAATTATAATAATACTATAAACAAAGTAAATAATTCAGTTCAAAAGAATTCTAAAACTCTTGCAGAACATGAAGCTGTTATAGAATTAACTACAGAAACAGTTAATACCGTAATTGAATCTGTTGAAGACGTTAACTCTAAAGTAGTTAATGTAACTAAAAGAGTGGAAAGTGCAGAAACTAACGTAGAAACTAATAAAAACGAAATAGAAACTTTACAGGTTGATTTAGAAGAACACAAGTCAGTATTTTCTAAGTTATCAAATATATTTAAAAAGAAGTAATCTGTAAAGAAAAAATTTAAGGTCATAAACAGTAATTATATAGGGGAGATAATTATGTTTAATGTGTCTTTGTTAGGAAGTAAAGTTCCTACGATAATTAATGACCTAGCAGTTCTTTATGTGTTCGTGCTTGGAGCATATCAATTAGTTATAGCAATTACACATTTATTTAAGTATGACGAATATACTCATCATGATAATAGAATAGCTGTAATATTAGATTTATTTATTATGCATGTAATGGGTTTAAGCTTATTATTTCTTTTAAGGGGTGTTAATCTTTATATTATTTCTTATTATATTCATAACTTATTATTCTTCTTGAATATCCTAATGTTAGTACCAATGTTTTTAATGGCAATATCAAAGCATAATTATAAAAGCATTTTAGGACTTGAAGGGGATGAATATGTTAAAGTAATGAATGCAATAAAGGTTAGAAGAATAACAGGATTTGTTTTGTTAATTATATACCTTTTATTATTTAAATTGTCTATAACACTATATCCTAGTGGTTTCGGTAAAATGTATCCTGTATTACTTTTCATGTTGTTATTTGTGTTTATAATAAAATCATTATATTATAAGAATCATACAATAATAACACAGAGTTCTGAAACAGGAAGAGAGTCTAGGATTATTAATAAGATGCAAAGTTATATTCAAAATAATACAGGTAATAATTCAGATGAGAATTAATTAAAGGAGTTTAGAATGGAAGATAAATTAGAGTATTTGGCTGACTGTATTGTTAATAAAAATTTAGATATATTCCCTTATTGGAAAGATATCTATTATGTGATTGATGTTGTATTGCGTTATCAAGAATTAGATATAGAGAAGCCATTAGATGAAATGACTTTACTATATAATACATTTAAAGATTTATTTCCTTACAGTGGTGAGGTTTTTAGAGGTTTTCAATTTGATACAGATGATACATCTTTAAACAATATTCTTAGAGATACTAGCTTATTAGCTTTCTCTTTTAAAGCGCATATAGCATTTGATTTCTCTCATGTATTTGAAACATTAACTTCAAAATATTTTATTAAACAAACTGTCAAAGATGCTTTTAATTTTAACTCCTTTTTAAACTTTTTATGTAACACAGGTTCTATCTATTATAAGGATTTTGAAGAATTATGTACTTCATATTTGGATGAATATGAAGTACTAACACATCTAAACAGTCTAGAAGACTTGGAATTATTTGATGTATCGAATATAGAATCTGTAGAAGAAGTATTAACTACTTCTTCATTAAAATATTTAAATTTGTTTTAATAGGAGGTAAATCTTAGTGCCAAATAAATCTTCTGTAAGGTCAACTAGACAGAAAAGAAGAAGACGCAATTTAAGATTTCTAGCAATATTAATTTTATTAGCAGCCGGCAGTTCTATGTTAGTTCATGCAGACACAGATAAACCTAACGACACTGAAATAGAAGAAGGTCAAGACATTGATAACGATTCATCTGACATACCTAACGTACCTGAAATAAAAGAAGAAACACAACCACAACTACAACAACCTAAACAAAAAGAAGTTGGTGGGATTGTAATGAGAGTCATAGATGCGGAAACATCAGCACCTATACAAAATGCTAAATTCAATGTATTATACAACGGAAATATAATAACAACTTCTGTGTCTAATAGTAGCGGGGTATGTAAAATCGAAGGATTAGAGTTAGGAAATTATCAACTACAACAAATACAAACAGCTAAAGGATATTCTTTAGGACCTTTAACAAATATTAGTATTATAAATGCCAATAAGGACCATCCAGTTACTATAAAGAATAAACAACATAAATCTAAACTACAAATTACCAGTATAGACAAGATAACTAAAAGTCCTATACAAGGTGTTGAGTTTACAATAAAGAATTCTAGTGGTAAGATAATTACTACTGGTACAACTGATAAATTTGGTGTTGTTGAATTTGAACTATCAAAAGGTAAATATATTTACCAAGAAACTAAGGTACCTGAGCATGTAATTATAAATAAGGAAGCTGTACCATTTCAAATGACAGATGATGAGAATGTTCATAAAGTTGAGATAATAAATGCCAAAGAAACTGGAGAAGTAACATTAAAGATTTTAGACAACAACAGTACTAAACCTCTAGAGTCCATTGAAGTTGCAATAATAAACGTTGAAGATAATACTACAATCGTGAAAGAAAAAACAAATAAAGAGGGTTTAGTAAAATTTACATTACCTGTGGGTTCTTATAGTTATAGACTTGATAACTTACCTGAAAAGTATGAAACTGTAGAGACAGATAATACCTTTAATATAGAAGAAGCTAATCAAGTTCTAGAGACAACTACGTATTGTAAAACATTAGAAAAGGAATCAAACTTATTTGTTAAAATAACTTCAAGTATTGCAGTTATATTGGTTATAATTTTAGGATGTATTGGTTTTGTTGGTTATACTAATAAACGCAAACCAACAAAGAAGAATAAAAAGAAACAATCTTCTTCTAAGAAAGAAATATCTAAAGTAACTGACAAAGATAAAGAAAAAGATTCAGTTAAAGTTGTTGAAGAAGATATAGTTAAAGATTTAAATAGTGAAGAAAGCACTACTACAAAATTAGTCAATGATTCTAGTGAAGCAAATATTAAACAAGAATCTTTAATCGGTAATACTGAAATAATGTGTACAGAAAAAGACAATACACTTATTGATATTGAAAATAAAGAACCAATTAAAAAAGTAGAAGATAAAGAATCAACAGTTGATTCACAAAATATAAATAATACTACAGTGGACAAGCCTACTCATGTAGTAAATGAGAAGCCTGTTGAATTAAGTATTGATATAGAAGACCCAAAATAAAGGTAGATTTTCTCTACCTTACATAGACACTCTTGTAAATGAAAGCATTGTACATTTACAAGAGTGTACCTCACTCTAATCTATGTGAATGGAGGTGTATTTAGTTTAAATAGATATTAATTGAGTAATTCAAAACTACTCAAGATAGGAGGGGAATATGTTCAAACAGTTTCTTAGTAATATTAAAAACGATTTATTTAAGAAACGAAATAAATGGGTTTCTATTATTACAATGCTCATAGTCACACTTATACCTGTTGTAGCAGGTGCAGCAATAGTAACTGCAAAAGATAAGATAAGTGGTTATATAAAAGACATAAAGAGACCTTATGATTCCATGGGTATGGTATATTTTGAAGTTGATGGTAAAACAGCCTATTGTATGGATTATAACTTGAAAGTACCTAACAATAAGCAAGATTATAGCGAAGACTTTAAAATAAATGATATGTCTTATAATATAATGTTAAACGGTTATAGTAAAGATAGAAATACTGGTAACCTAGGCTTAAATAGCTGGAAAGAAGCTTATCATGCTACGCAATTAGCTTTATGGCTTTATATAAGTAAGACACCATCTTATGTTACTACTTTTAAATGTTATGAAGAAAATCTTAAACCCTTAAATGATAGAGGAACTGCAATTTTAAACAAAGCTAAAGAGATAATAAGTAAAGCAGAAAAGGATACATCTAAAAATAAAGCACGTGTTTACATTACACAGTTTGGAGCAACAACTGAAATAGTAGATGGCACTAGGATTATTGGACCTATATTATTTCAAACAAATGTAGAGTCTGCAGATGTTAAGATTAATCTTCACAACGCACCAAGTTCTGCAAAAGTGACTGATGATAAAGGAAATCTAAAAACTAAATTTTCTCCTAATGATAAATTCTATATTAGAATGGATTCGTCCGTACCTGCAGGTACAATGAAAATAACTGTAAGTGGTACTGTAAAACATCCAACAGTATATGCAGTAAAACCTGATAAACCTCAAGGTAAACAACAAAAAGCTTTAGTACCTATTATAAAGTCTGAAACTAGTTCAGATTGGGATTATGTTAATTTAAAATGGGATTCTGCACCAATAAGAAGAGCAGAAGTTAGAGTTAAGAAAGTAGATGCTACTTCAAAGAAACCTCTAGTTGGTGCTACATTTGTACTTGAACAAAATAATACTAAAGTTGGACAATCTGTATCTGATAGTACAGGTATAGCTAAATTTACAGGTGTTCCTTTTGGAGATTATGTTATAAAGGAAATAAAAGCACCTGACGGGTATATTCTAAACGATAAACCTTATCCAATTAAAATAGACAACAATAATAAGATTCATGAATTCGTTATTGAGAATACACCTAAACCTAACCCAAGCCTTAAACTTAAGAAGATTGATGCTGATACAAAGCAACCTTTAGCGGGTGCTAAGTTTAAGTTATCTAAGGATGGTAAAGTTATTAAAGAAGCAACAAGTGACAATGGTGGTATAGTGGATTTTGGAGCATTACCTTTAGGTAATTATGTGGTTCAAGAAATACAAGCACCAAATGGCTATATACTGAACTCACAAGAAATACCTGTTGCTTTAACTGAATATGAAAAAGCTTATGAAATTCAATTAACTAACGACAAGAATATAGAATATAAATTTATCCTCCAAAAGAAAGATGCTAAGACAAACAAACCATTAGCGGGAGCTAAATTTGTAATAAATAAAGATGGTAAGAAAGTAACAGAAGTTACTAGTGATGTAAATGGTACAGCAACAGTTAATAACTTGAGTGCAGGTACTTATGAATTAAAAGAGATACAAGCACCAAATGGTTATATATTAAATACTGAACCAATTTCTTTCACACTAACTAAGGAGTCACCATCATTTACAGCTATAATCCCAAATCAACCGGAGCCTCCAAAGATAGGTAACGTAAAAATAAGAAAAATAGATACTGATACAAGGGAACCTTTAGCGGGTGCTAAGTTCAAGATATCTAAAGATGGAAAGGTTGTTAAAGAAGTAACAACTAATAATACTGGTATTGCAGATATATCTGATTTACCTTTTGGTAATTACGTAGTACAAGAAATACAAGCACCAAACGGTTACATCTTAAATGACAAACCAGTTAATATAAATATAGATACTTCGGGAAAAACTTATGAGATAGAAATATCTAATACTAAGGAACCTCCTAAAGTAGGTAGTATAAAGATTAGAAAGATAGATACAGAGACTAAAGAACCTTTAGCTAATGCCAAATTTGAATTGACTAAAGATGGTTCAGTAGTCACTACTGTTTCTTCTAACGCAGATGGTATAGCAACTTTAGATAATCTTCCTTTTGGGGATTATGTTGTTAAAGAAATAGTTGCACCAGAGGGTTATCTTGTAAACCCTAAACCTATACCTATTAAAATACAAGAAATGAATAAAATATATGAGATAGAAATAACTAATACTAAGAAGCCACCTGAGGTTGGAAATATAAAGATTAAGAAAGTTGATGAAGCTACAGGAAAACCTTTAGCAGGTGCTAAATTCGAAATATCAGCTCGTGACCAAGTATTAAAAACAGTAACATCTGATGCTAATGGTATAGCTACTCTAGACGGTGTTATCTTTGGTGAGTACACTATCACAGAGATACAAGCACCGGATGGATATGTTATCACTAGTGAACCTCAAGTTATAAATATAACAGAATCAGGTAAGACTTATGAAGTTAGAATAACTAATAAGAAAGATGTTCCTAAAACTGGAGATATTAAAATCAAGAAGATAGACGCAGAAACAAAACAACCATTAGCAGGGGCTAAGTTCAAAATAAATAAAGGTGAAGAAGTTATAAAAGAAGTTACAACTAATGCAGATGGTATTGCAGATATAACAGATTTAGTATTTGGTAATTATACTGTTACTGAGATACAAGCACCAAATGGATATGTTTTAAATAGTAAACCTCATAATATAACTATTGACACATTAGATAAAGTGTATGAGATAGTTGTAGAGAATACTAAGGAACGTACACCAGTTGGTATAATTAAAATTAAAAAGACTGATGCAGAAACTAAACAACCATTAGCTGGGGCTAAGTTTAAAATAAATAAAGGTGACGAAGTTGTAAGTGAAGTTACTTCTGACGCAGAAGGTATAGCTACAGTAAATAACTTACCTTTTGGAACTTATATCGTTACAGAAATACAAGCACCAAATGGTTATGTTTTAGATAGTCAACCTCATACTATTGTTGTCGATACAGATAATAAAGTTTATGAGATAACAGTGACAAATACTAAGGAACAACCTAAAGTAGGCAATGTAAAAATATTAAAGGTTGATAGTGAAACAGCTGAACCTTTAGCGGGTGCTAAATTCCAAATAAGTAAAGACGGTACAGTAGTTAAAGAAGTTACTAGTGGAAATGATGGTATAGCTTTAATTGAAGGTTTAGTTCTTGGAGATTATGTAGTTACAGAAATTCAAGCACCAAATGGTTATGTTTTATCTTCGGACCCTTACCCAATTTCTATAACAGAGAACGGTAAGACTTATGAGATTTCTATAAAGAATACTAAGGAACGTACACCAGTTGGTAATATTAAAATCAAGAAAATAGATGCAGAAACTAAGCAACCTTTAGCAGGTGCAAAGTTTAAAATATCTAAAGGTGAAGAAGTTATAAAAGAAGTTATATCTAACGCAGAAGGAATTGCAGACATAACAGGATTACCTTTCGGTGATTATACAGTTGTAGAAATAGAAGCACCAAATGGATATGTTCTAAATGATACTCCTCAAAATGTAACAATAAATGAAGATGGTAAGACTTATGAAATAATCCTAGAGAATACGAAGCAACCTGACCCAGTAGGTAATATTAAAATCAAGAAAATAGATGCAGAGACTAAAGAACCTTTAGCTAACGCAAAATTTAAAATATCCAAGGGTGAGGAAGTTATAAAAGAAGTCGTTTCTAATGCAGAAGGAATTGCGGATATAACTGGATTAACATTTGGAACTTATACAGTTGTAGAAATAGAAGCACCAAATGGATATATTCTAAATGATACACCACAAGATGTTGTAATTGATACAGATGGTAAGACTTATGAAATCTCTATAGAAAATACTAAACAACCTGAGCCGGTTGGTAATATTAAAATCAAGAAGATAGATGCAGAAACAAAGGAACCATTAGCAGGTGCCAAATTTAGAATAGTTAAAGGTGAGGAAGTTGTTAAGGAAGTTATTACAAATGCAGAAGGAATTGCTGATATAACTGGATTACTATTTGGAACTTATACTGTAGTTGAAATAGAAGCACCAAACGGGTATATTCTAAATGATACACCACAAGATATTGTAATTGATACAGATGGTAAAATTTATGAAGTAATACTAGAAAACACTAAGCAACCTGACCCAGTTGGTAGTATTAAAATAAAGAAAATAGACGCAGAGACAAAAGAACCTCTAGCAAATGCTAAATTTAGAATAGCTAAAGGTGAAGAAATTATAAAAGAAGTTATATCAGATGCAGAAGGAATTGCAACAATAAATAATTTACCATTTGGAGATTATGTGGTTACAGAAATAGAAGCACCAAATGGATATGTATTAAATGATACACCACAGAATATTACTATAAATGAAGACGGTAAAGTTTATGAGATAGTGTTAGAAAATACTAAGCAACCGGAACCAGTTGGTAATATTAAAATTAAGAAGATAGATGCAGAAACAAAGGAGCCTTTAGCAGGTGCTACATTTAAAATAGCTAAAGGTGAAGAGATTATAAAAGAAGTTGTATCTGATGAAACAGGTATTGCAACAATAAATAATTTACCTTTTGGGGATTATGTTGTTACAGAGATACAAGCACCTAGCGGTTATATCTTAAATGACACTCCTCAAAATATCACTATTAATGAAGATGGTAGAACTTATGAAATCTCTCTAGAGAACACTAAGGAACCAGACCCTGTTGGTGATATTAAAATAAAGAAAATAGATGCAGAGACACAAGAGCCTTTAGCTGGTGCAAAGTTCTCAGTATCTAAAAATGATAAGGTAATTAAAGAAGTAGTTGCAGATGAAACAGGTATTGCAACTATAAATAATTTACCATTTGGAACTTATCAAATAGTTGAAATTCAAGCACCTGATGGTTATGTGTTAGATAATACACCTCATAATATTGAAGTTAATGGAGACGGTGTAGTCCACGAAATAACTTTAACTAATGCAAAATCAAAAGGTAGATTAGAATTAACAAAGACTGATATAGCAACTGGAGAACCTTTACCTAATGCCGGTTTCAGAATAAAGAATGAAGCAGGAGAAATTGTTGCAGAGGGTAGAACAGACGAAAATGGTGTAGCTACTTTTGAGTTAACAGTTGGTAGATACACTTATCAAGAATTTGATGCACCTCCGGGATATGTTATAGATGAAAGTGAGTTTCCATTTGAGATAAGAGAAAACGGAGAAATAGTTAAAGCTCAAATGACTAACGAAAAAGCCAAGGGTAAATTAGAGTTAACTAAAACAGATGTTGCTACTGGAGAACCACTACCTAATGCTGGATTTAGAATAAAGAATGAAGCGGGAGAAGTTGTGGTTGAAGGTAGAACAGATGAAAACGGTGTTGCTACTTTTGAACTTGCTTTAGGTAAGTATACTTACCAAGAATTCGATGCACCTCCAGGATATGTCATAGATGAAAGTGAATTCCCATTTGAGATAAAAGAAAATGGAGAAATAGTTAAGGCAGAAATGACAAATAGAAAAGCAGTAGGAAATTTAGAATTAACTAAAACAGATGTAGCAACAGGAGAACCTTTACCAAATGCTGGATTCAGAATAAAGAATGAAGCAGGTGAAGTTGTAGTTGAGGGTAGAACTGATGAGAATGGTGTAGCAAAGTTTGAATTAAATATTGGTAAGTACACTTATCAAGAATTTGATGCCCCTCCTGGTTATGTTATAGATGAAAGCGAATTCCCATTTGAAATAAAAACTGATGGAGAAATAGTTAAGGCAGAAATGACAAATAGAAAAGCAGTTGGTAAGTTAGAGTTAACAAAGAAAGATGTTGCTACTGGAGAGTTACTTCCTAATGCAGGCTTCAAGATAAAGAATGAAGCAGGTAAAGTTGTAGTTGAGGGTAGAACAGATAAGAATGGTATTGCAACATTTGAACTTCCTGTAGGTAAATACACTTATCAAGAGTTTGATGCACCTCCGGGATATATAATAGATGAAAGTGAGTTTCCTTTTGAAATCAAAGAAGATGGTCAAATAATTAAAGCTGTTATGAAGAATAAAAAATCAGAGGGAAGCTTGGAGTTAACTAAGAAAGACGTTGCCACAGGTGAATTACTTCCTAATGCAGGATTTAGAGTAAAAGATTCTACAGGTAAAGTTGTTGCAGAAGGAAGAACGGATGAAAATGGTGTAGCTAAATTTGAATTGAAAGTTGGTAAGTACACTTATCAAGAGTTTGATGCACCTCCGGGATATTTAATTGATGAAAGTGAATTTCCGTTTGAAATAAAAGAGAATGGTGAAATAGTTAAAGCAGAAATGACAAATAAAAAGAAAGAAGGAGAACTTCATATAACTAAAGTTGACGTAGTTGATGGAGAGTTATTACCTAATGCTACTTTTGCTATATATGATGAAAATAAGAAAGAAGTTATTAAAGGTAAGACAGATGAAAATGGTCTTGCTAAGTTTAAATTAAGCGTAGGTAAATATTACTATCAAGAAATAGAAGCTCCACCGGGATATGTTATAGATAATGAATTATATCCTTTTGAACTAAAAGAAAATGGAGAAATAGTTAAAGCAAAAATGACAAATAAGAAACTTCCTAGTACAGGAACTATGAATAGAAATATTTTAGTTGGTTTAGGTATAAGTGGTTTACTTGTTTGCTCAGCACTAGCATTCTTTATTTTAAAACGAAAAAACAATAAATAGTTTTTAGGGTAGACATTATATGTCTACCTGTACATAGTTAAGCATCTACTGTGTTGTAGATTCTTTTAAGTATGTTTATATATACTTAACAGAGTGGTGACAACTTTATTCATTCTTTATACAACCACTAACAGTTTTCCTCTAAGGAGGTGGTATTGAAGATATTAAAGTAATTTATAAGTGTGAAATCATATAGGAGGTTATTATGAGTGAGAAATTTTTTAATACCGCACGAAATAAAGTAATTACTGTATTGTCTTTATGTATGCTTATAATACTACCGATAATTGTAGGTGCCGCAAAGGTAACTGCAGGAGAACGTATTGATGGTTATCTAAAAGATGTAAAAAGACCTACACCTTCTTTGGGTATGGTATATCTAGAAGTTGAAGGTAAAACAGCTTATTGTATCGACTATAATTATTTCGTACCTAGTGATGGGCAAACTTATGAAGAGTTATTTAAACATGATAATACTGCTTACAGTATTATGATGCAAGGTTATAGTAAAGATAGAAAAACAGGAAATCTAGGTTTAAAGAATTGGAAGGAAGCTTATTATGCAACTCAAACAGCTTTATGGTTATATATAAGTTCTAATGAAGAATATAAAACAGAATTTAAATTAGAACTAGCAAATATAAAACCATTAAATGATAGGGGTACTGCTGTTTTAGATAAGGCTAAAGAGATTCTAGACAAAGCTAAAAAGAACCCAGTAACTAACGACATAAAAGTTAATTTAACTATTAAAGAAGAAGATAAGACACCTAAAATAAAAGATGGTAAACGTGTTATAGGACCTGTTAATGTAGTAACAGACGCAGTTGAGGGAACTCTAACTGTTGCACTAGAGAATGCACCAGCCAATGCAAAATTAATTGATGAAGCTGGTCAAGATAAAACTAAATTTGAAAAGAAGGATTTATTCTTTGTTCAAATTGATGATACAAATACTGCATTAGACTTTTCTATTGTTGCAAAGGGTACTTTAAAGAAGCCTACAGCATTTGCATTGAAAGCTGAAAATAATCCTAAGCAACAAAAAGTATTAGCACCTATTATGAAAGAGATAAATAAGGATGCTTGGGCTAAGTTACCAATAAAGATTGAAAGACCTTTCGGTTATATAGAAGTTTTAAAGGTAGATGCTGAAACAAAGAAAGCTATACCTGGAGTTGAATTTGGATTATATTCAGGAGAAACAGAAATTCAAAAACTTGTAACAGACAATAACGGTATAGCAAAATCTAATGCTTTAGATTTCGGAAAGTATACTTTAAAAGAATTAAAACCAGCTCCCGGATACGCTCCTACACAAAAGACTTGGGATGTTACAGTTAGTGAATTAAATAAAACTTATAAGGTAGAAGTTGTGAACAATAAAGCTAAAGGTAAACTAGAGTTAACTAAGAAAGATATATCAACAGGGGAACTATTACCTAATGCGGGATTTAAAATAAGAAACGAGAAGAAAGAAGTTGTAGTTGAAGGTAGGACAGATAAGAATGGTTTAGCTACTTTTGAACTACCAATAGGTAAGTATACTTACCAAGAATTTGATGCACCTCCGGGGTATATTATAGACGAAAAGGAATATCCATTTGAAATAAAAGCAAGTGGAGAAATAGTTAAGTGCGTTATGACAAATAAAAAGCAAACAGGTAAACTAGAGTTAACTAAGAAAGATATATCGACAGGGGAACTATTACCTAATGCTGGATTTAAAATAAGAAATGAAAAGAAAGAAGTTGTAGTTGAAGGTAGAACTGATAAGAATGGTTTAGCTACTTTTGAGTTACCAATTGGTAAATACACTTATCAAGAATTTGATGCACCTGAAGGATATGTAGTTGACGAAAGTGAATTTCCATTTGAGATAAAAGAAAATGGAGAAATAGTTAAGTGCATAATGACAAATAAAATGATTGAAGGTGAATTAGAGATAACTAAAGTAGATGTAGCAGATGGTACATTGTTACCTAATACTACATTTGCAATCTATGACAAAGATAAGAAAGAACTTATAAAGGGTGTTACTGATAATAATGGTATAGCTAAATTTAAATTAAAATATGGTAAGTATTTCTATCAAGAAATATCAGCACCTGAAGGTTATATAATTGATAACGCTTTATATCCATTTGAAATTAAAAAGAATGGAGAAATAGTTAAAGCTAAAATGACAAATCGTAAATTACCTAAAACAGGTGATGTATCTAGGGAACTTCCAATTGCTATTGGCATAAGTATCATGGCAATAATTGGATTATGTATTGTATTTATAAAGACTAGAAGAAAATAATGATTATGGGTGGTGGAGTATGTTTCACCATCCTAGAGATACTGTTATATTAAGTACATTTAAGTTTGTGTATTTAATATAGTAGTGTATCTACTTAAAATTGGGACAAGCTTTTTAAAGGTTTGTTAACTTTAATATAAAACCTACTATCAATAAATTCACTCTTCATTATAGAGTGTAAAATGGGAGAGAGTAAATTACCAACCTAGGGAGGAATTTACTATGTCAAAAATTGTTGCAGTGAGAAAAGATTTTAATGATGAGATTATGTTAGTTAAGTTAAATAATGGTAAAGTTCTTAGTAGAAGTGAAGCATATAACTTAGCTATACAAGGTAAAATCGAACATGTTAAGGGTGGTATATCTGTTACAGGTAAACAATACATACGTTCCACACCTGATGACACTGAAGGCAACAATCTTTCAAATCTACCAACATTTTAATTGATAGGAAGGGGCGAAAGTCCCTTCTTGTTTTTCATAAGGAGGAGGTAATGAACTACAAGCAATTAAGATTAAAGTTAATTGCCGTAACACTTTGTTTCATAGGAGCTTATAGTGTGTATGGTACTTATCGTAGTTTAAGGAATGACGAAATCGCTAATCAAACGGTTAACTCTACTACAACAGATACTGTTACTGACACTGATTATAATGAATCTTTAGAAGAAGCTTTAATGAATAAAGAAAAAGAAAAGATAGCTAAAGACAAAGGAAACTTATCAGAAAAGTTTCAACAAGCTTATTCAATTAATAATGAAGCAACTGGTTGGATTTATATTTATGGAACTAATATAGATTATCCAATAATGCATGGTGAAAATAATTACTATTTAAATAGAAGCTATGATAGAAAACGTTCTCGTTCCGGAAGTATTTTCCTAGAGGAAATGCAATTAGGATTTGATAATATATCTTTAATCCATGGACATAATATGTTAAATGGTGTTATGTTTTCTCAATTAATGAAATACAGAAAAGCTGATTTCTATAATGAGCATAAGACTATTTATATTTATGATGGTACAAAGGAACGAAAGTTTGAAATTATAAGTGTGTTTAATGCAACAGCTTCTATAAGTTTTAAATTACGAGTTGAAGGTAAACAGGCATTAAAATCATATGCCCAAGAACTTGCAAATAAAAACATGCACAATATTATTAAAACAAATGATAACGATATAATTATTCTTAATACTTGTATGTCCGACGGTAGTGACAAACACTTAATAGTTGTAGGACAAGAGGTACATGAATAATAAAATTAAATGGAGGTTTCAAGAATGGGTATTTTCAGTTTTCACAAAAAATATTATTTCTTATCAATGGAGTATCCTTGTAATATTCAAGTAGATGGATTGACATATCCGAATTTAAAAAGGGCTTATGCAGCTGTTAGATTTTTATCCCACACATATAAGCATTATTGTTTAACATGTTCTGATAAAGAACTAAACTATATTATAAATAATATGACAGAAGGTCCTTTAATAAAAGAGGATTTTATTAAAAATAAATTAGAACCACTGATAGAACTACATCATATAAAATTTAAAGAAGATGAATTAAAACAACAGTTATTAGCTACTGGAGAAGAGCAGTTAATTTATATAAATAGAATGGAACCTGTATTAGGTAAGTATAAAGATAAAGGTGAAAATCTTTTAGGTATAGCTTTATCTAGTGTACGCCTAGATTTACAGAACGGAATATAAACGTAGTAAACATTGCGGAGGTTTGAATGGTTTATAAATTACAAGATAAAAATAAATTCAAGATAAATACTCAATTATTAAATTTGCAAAATATTATGCCACAAGAGATTTTTTGCGCTTGGACTTTAAATGAGATAGTAAATACCTATTGTCCTAAAACAAAAAGTCATGTAGAATTTATAAGTGAAAATGAAAAAGAGTTATTAGATTTATTGATAACTTTAAATATAGAAAGTAATATTATTAAATCAACTATTTTACAGTTTATTGAAGATTGAATTTATTGTACAAAAGATAAAATATTTTCTAAGATAGTAATTTTATATAACCTTAATTTGCAAATCCTCTAAAGTATAATTACAAGAAAGAAAAGAGGTGATTTTATGACTATTGAAGAAATGTATAAACAACAACGAATTGAAGATGTTTATATTTTAGCACGTTATCTGTATAGAATAGGTAAACCTGTTTTATCTGATAGTTTCTATGATAGAATTGAAATTTATTTAAAACAATGTAAACTATTACCGGAGTACACAAGTAGAAGTTATGATGATGACCCAATACCTTTGAAACTTTTAAAAGAGATAGGTCAATTAAATCTTATACCTAAGAAAGATGAAGAGACTCCCTACGATAGATATTTAGATGAGGAGAAATCTTTATCAATACAACCAATTACATATTTTGATGAAGCGTTTACTTATTTTAGACGATATGCAGACCAAGATTTGATTATAAGTCTTAAGGTGGATGGTGTAAATTGTAAAACACTTTATATAGATGGAGAATTAAAAGTATCTTTATCACGTGGGCGTAAAGGTGTTAAAGGCTTTAATTATACAAAAGGTATTTGTAGGGTATTTCCTATAAATATTTGTACAAATGAAAAAGAACTTAAGGTTTATTCTGAAGGATTTGTTTCTTCTGATTATCTTGAGGAGTTAAGAAGAAAATATAAAGACCCTGAAGGATTTGTTACAGAAAAAAGTAGTGCAATTTCTCTACTAAGGGGAAAGTATGATGAAGAAGATTATAAACATTTTAATAGTTTAGTTTTCTATGCAGAAGACTTACCTAACGTAGAAACAAAAAGTGAAGTTTTAGAAGAGCTAACTCGTTTAGGTTTTAGAACTGTACCTTATAAAGTTATAGCTAAGGGTTCAGTACCTAAAGACTATGATAAATTTTGCGATTGGTTAACTGCACTATGCACAGAATTTTCTGATAATACATTAGATATACCTTCAGATGGTTTAGTTGTTGATATAAATGATTTAAAGTATGAATCAACAGTAACTAATCAGTATGCAGATAGAAATATAGCACTTAAATTATGTCAATGGAGTTTTGATTTATACTATGGAAAAGTTAAAGAAATTATAATGGAGCAAAAACAAGTTAAAGCTTCTGTTAGAGCTCGTATAGAACCTTTACGTACAAAAGATAGGGCAACTGCTAGAGTAGTTAATTTGCACAATCCACGTATTATGATAGACAACAATATAAAGATTGGAAGTATAATACCTTTTGAAAGAAACAGTGATGCTATAAATACGTTTGTCTATGGGGACAAGCTAAAAGAGTATGAAAGAAAACAATCAGTTCAAGGAGGTAGTTTAAATGATAGACAAGGCTAAACATTTGTTAACATTAGCTAACGAGGACCCTGAATTTATATACAATGTACGTAATATTATGGATGGTTTAAATAGGATTGTTGGGACTGAATCAAATCAATCTAAAGTTAGTGAAGCACAATCTTTAGTTATAGCTTTAATGGCTAAACAAACAGGTGAAGAGTTATTGCCTGTATCTAAAGCTTTTAAAGAGTTTATAAATGGTTCAATAAGAAAACTAAATAATAGATTTATATTAGAAGAAGTGTCTCTAGAGACCATATTAAAAGCTAAAGAAGTTTCTTTAAATTTTATGAAGATTGCAGATTCAACGATTTCTAAAGGGATGCATGATAAGGCTAATAAATTTTTTATAACATACATGAATCAATTAGCTAGAAAATTTATTAGTCAATATGAAACAGGTGACAGTCATAGATGGACAACTTATGGAGAATTAAAAACTTTAATTTATACAGGTTATCCAAAAAATCTTATTAAGGCTAAAGATGTTGACACAGTTTTACCTATATTTAAAATATGTCTTAATGAGATATATGACTACGAAACTAAGGTACCTGAATTGAGAAAGCTTAGTGCTTTTAATGATAAATCAGTTGTTATAGATTTTTCTAAGTTTGATGTAGCATCATATATAAGAACACTACAACTTAAATTTTTATATAGTTTTGATAGCTACACAGAATACTTTAGAGAAAACTCTCAGATGTTAGACCGTATGTATGCCAATAATGAATTATCTAATGAAGAGTATTCTTATTTTCATAATAAAGTAGTTGGAGCTTATAATCCAGTTGTTAATAGAAAATATAAGTATGATATAGAACCATTAATTGTATGTTATAGATTAACAGAATTGAAAAAAGATATGAGTGCTTTACTTAGATTTGATTATGAGGAAATGATGAATGCTTATAGCATAGCAAGTAAGTATAATAAAGTATTTACATCTTCAAATATAGAAGCTATATTTGTAAGGAATATGGATTTATTAATGAGCAGACTCTCAACGGAAAATAAAGGTCTACAAGATGCAGGTTTAAAAACATTAGAAGACTATCTAAAGGTTTTAATTAAATATAAAATAATCTCTCCTAGTAAGGCGGATTATTATTCTGAAAAATATAAATAGTGTAGGTGAGTATATGTATTATATGTTAGAAAAGCAACTAGAAGAAGTTGATAAAAATTCATTACCAAACGAAGGTATTAAAATTATAAAAGAAGCAAGAACTATTAAAGATGATGAGGGTATGCCAATAAAATTATATACATTACAGAAAAACAAATTAAAAGAACTGGATGCCTTTAAAGAAGGAGGTGAATAGTATGGTTATAATGGTTACTAACAATAATTATTATGCAGTAGACTGTGAACCTGATTTTCTAGTAGATGATAGTTCATTTATGAAAATAATGTCTTCTGATAATATAAGACTTAGTTTATTAAAGGATTGCTCTAGAGAAAGTGTAGCCATAGGTAGATTAGGAATTTCTCACTCTGATTTATTCGTAACACATTCTGACCAATTCATAGAACACGTAGATGTATCAAAAAGATTTAGATGTATAAAGGAGTTAGGTTACTATGCTAAGTTATAGTGCATTGAATAAAGAATTCCCAATGGTAAGGGATTTAGAACCTGATAAACATCTTATATTGTTTGCATATAATGCGTTGAAGAATGATATTTATGTAGATGATATGCTTCTTTATCTAGGGATGTTAAAGTTTATTTTAAAGGTAGGTATTGAACAATATCGTGAGGAGTATAAGAAATTATATTTCATTTATAGAAAAGTATTCATAAGTTAGGAGGTGCAACATTGTCCAAATTTGACGAATTAGTAAAAATTGATATACCAAAGTTAATGGAAAATTTTAAGTACTCTAGCGAACATGTAGATATATCTTTTAAGTACAATGGCTATGTTGAGAAACTTAATAAAGAAATAGATGGAACACTTTGTACTACTGTATCTGCAGAAGTGAATGTAATAAATAAAACAACACAAGAAAAGTTAGTGACCTCTTTAGATTTATTACGTGTACCTGTGTTAACTAGTCTAGGTTATAAAGTAGGTAAATCATATAAACAAGTTTTGGATGTTTACAGTAAAGCTAACGGTTGGTATATCATTAAACATAAAGAAGATAATACAAGTAAACCAGGTACTTCCGATGTAAAAGTTAAAATGAGTTTTTTACCAACCACAGGTATTCAATTAGAGTTTGAATGTAGAAGGCATTGTATTTATGTTGGTAGTAAAAATAGACAGAAAGTGCCTCTAGGTGTTTTCTTAAAAGTTCTTACAGGTAAGTCATACAAAGAGCTGATAAATATATTAGGGATAAATAAATATATTTTAAGTTCTTTACAGAAAGAGCATAATGTAAGTAAAAGTATAAAGGAATTAACAGGTATAATTCTTAGACGTACAATGTCTGATAAAGCAAGAGACGCAGTTGCAATGAAAGAAACTTTATTCTCTCCAAACTTTTTAACCCTAAATGCAGCAAGTAGAGAAAGGTTTGCAGACGCAAGTTCTTTTGCAACAAGAGCAGTTAATAAAACATTAGCAGAAGATACTTTGATAACAGACCTAAAGATTTTACCGGGAACAATTCTAACGAAAGAATATTTAAAAGATATGAATGTTCTTCCTGTTGCAAAGAAAGCAAGATTAGAAGAAGGGGAATTATTAGATATATCCCTAGTTCCTAATATAGACTCAGAATTGTTTAAAGATTATGATAATATATTTAATAAAGCTTTAGCTGGAACTCCTGTTAAATTTACTAAGGATTTATTAGTAGATAATAGTAATGAAGTTGTTGTAACTAATAAAGTAATTTTATTAGGTACTTTGTTAACAGAAGATGTTTTAAATAATATAGTTGATAGTTCTGTATTTATAGATGAAAGAGTTATACCAGCAGGTACTATATTAACGAGAGATGTTTTACTTGAAATAGACAACTCTAGTGTAAATACATTGAATGTTGTATTTGATAACACTGTTTTTGAGTTAAAGAAGTATCCATTTATGAATGATAGATTAACTGTAGAAGAATTATTTACAGCAGTTAATATGTATGCATGTGCTCTTGATGGTTTCGATACAGTAGATGACCAATATGAATTAACTTCTAGAGTATTAGAAACTTACAATAATCTAGTTATTAATCGTTTAAAGAATCATATGATTAGTTCTGTAAATGTTATTGAAACTAGTGCAAAGAAAAGGTCACTTCAATTAATAGAGAAGAAAATTCCATATGATATAAATGGATTAATATCATATTTGAAGAAAGAACATGGTGGAGAATCACAACAAGCTGATATAACTAATCCAGTTGCTTTCATAGCTAAGAGTATGAAGATAACAAATCTTTATAATGCTAAAGCACCTGAAGATATGATTAAGATTCAAGATTATCAAAGAGGTAGATTAGACCCAGTTGATGCACCTGAATCTTCAAAGATAGGTAAAGTGCATTTCTTAACTATTCATGCTAAGAAAAGTGATTGTGGTTTTATAGTTGCTCCGTATATGAAAGTTGTTAATGGAGTGGTTGTAGGAGATAAACCTGTATATTTATCTGCAGGAGAAGAAAGACATAGTTATATTGCTGAATGGAATGAAAAGTTTGAATCTAATTCTGTGAAAGCTTATTATGGTGGAACAATAGTTGAAGTTCCAAAAAATAAAGTTTCGTATATAGAATATTCTCCTACACAATCTAGTTCATTCGCAAGAAGTATAATACCTTTCCCAGAAAACTCTAACCCAAAAAGAGCTTTAATGGGAGGTAACCATTTAAAACAAGCTATCACTTTGATAAAACCTGAAAGACCTCTAGTGTCTACAGGATGTGATTGTCTAAAAGAATTTATAGGTGATTGGTATAGAACTGCAGAGGATATTTTAAGAGAGTCTTACGAGGAAGATGATATTGATTTAAAGAATGAAATATCCGAGGAAGATTTTATTAAATCATCTTTAGTATTAAAAGCAACAGAAGTTAAACACGAATATAGAGATTTAATTTTTATTGCAACTTATAAGACAGCTAATGGTTATAAGAATAGAACCATAGTCAACACTATACCGTTCTTACAAAAGACAGATAAAGAATCTATATTCACAACTCAAATAGTTGCAACTAAGAATAATATATTTAAAGGTAAAGATATAGTTTATCATAATACTAGTATCGACGCTAAAAAGTATGCGTTAAATAAAAATATAGATTTTGGTCATATGCCTATTCAAGAAGATTCATTTGATAGATGTTTAGCTTTAGGTAGAAACTTTCTAGTTGGTGTTAAATCTACTAGAATGGGTAATGTTGATGATGCTATTGTAATTAGAAGAGGTTTAATCTGTGATGGTGCATTAACATCTGTTTCTATGAAAGAGAAGAAAGCTAAGATTCGTAAGAGTGATAGATATACGGAGTACTTTGGTTTCTTTGGAAACTCTAAGCCTTCTTATATGTTAGACAATGGACTTCCACGTATAGGTACATTTTTAAAGCCGGGTTCTTTAATTATTGGTAAGTATCGTACGAAGAGTACCATAGCAAATAAGACAACTACTACAAGCCAAAATCCACACAATGTTTATCTAGATAATCATACTTCCGGTGAAGTAGTCTTTGCGACTATAGAAGATGATGAAGCAATTGTAATTCTAGCTTCTATCAATAGTATAGATGTAGGAGATAAATTGTCAGGACGTCATGGTAATAAAGGAGTTATAGCTAGAGTAGAAGATGATGAAAATATGCCATTTATTAAAGAGACAGGTGAAATTTTAGATATAACTTTAAACCCTTTAGGTATACCTTCTAGAATGAATATTTCTCAATGCGTAGAAATATGTTTGGGAATGATAATGAGACAACAGGGTAAGGTTGCAATTATATCTCCATATAAAGAAAACAGTGTAGAGTATGTAAATAAATTAGCTAAAGAAGCTAACGTAGGATATACTACATTAATTGATGGTTCAACTGGTCTTGAGTTTAAAAGACCTGTAAGTGTTGGAATGTTATATATGTTAAAATTAGAGCACCAAGCTAAAAAGAAATTACATTCTATTAATGAAGCTACTAATGTTGACGTAGTAACTCTTCAACCTAAAAAAGGACAGAAAGCAGAAGGAGGACAAGCCTTCGGTGAGTATGAAACTTGGGTATTAGGTAACACAGGTTGTACTAAAGTCATGCAAGATTTATTCTCTATACAGTCAGATGATATACGCACTAAAAAGTTATTAAGTAGACAAATAGAATCTAATCCTAATGACATTTCTTGTGATGGTGAAAACAGAAATGATTATGTGGCACAAATGGTCATTCGTGCTCTAGGTATAGAGGTTGGAAACGATTCAAACAGTAATGGTGATTATACTTTTAGTCCGTTAACTGATAAGACTATTAAATCCCTCTATCCTGAACCTTTAGATATTAATAATCCTGATTCTTTACATGATGAAATAATATTCGGTAATACCGATAGTACTAAGCGTTCTGCAGAGAGCAGGTCTCGTTGGGGTTGGATTGATTTAGGATGTGAGATAATACATCCTTATTGGTTATACAAAGGTAGTGTAGCTAAATATTTGATTGTAAATAAGAGATTAAAAGTTTCAGATGATTCACAACCTAATAAACAGATTAAAGAAATAGAAAAAGAAGAAGCTTGTTCATTTAATGATTTAAAAACATTACTTGATGCAAAAGCTTATGTAACAGCTAGCTTTGGTGATAATATATTTTATTCTAACTTCAAAATAAGTGAGAAAAGTATTACAGGTGTAGATGCAGTAGTTTATTTGTTTAAACATTGTACTATTGATAAAGCTGTTAAATATTATCAAAAGTTATGTACAAAACAATTAGAGAAAACTGAAGATAAGTATGATTCATCTTATTCACGTTTATATGCCGGGGCTAAAGATTGGAAAACAAAAGGTATAAAACTTTCTGATTTAATAATAACATCTTATCCAGTAATTCCACAAATCTTTAGACCTAAGATGCCTATAGAAAATAGAGAACACGATTATGACCAATACTATAAGAAGCTATTTTCTGCAGTTAAGGACAATAAGAAAGAATCTAACAATAAATCAAAAAGAAAAATAATTGAGTTTATAGATAACTTCCTAGGTATAAGTACACAACCTAAGAACAAGAATAAGTTAGTTCCTTTATTAACTAGATATGCAGGTAAAAACCAAAATGCTAAGGGTTTCTTTAGAACTTCAGTATTATCTAAGAGGGTAGATTATTCGGGTCGTGCTGTAATAACACCTACTCAAAATCCTAATATGAAGATAACTGAAATAGGTGTACCTTTAGTAATGGGTGTAACTATTTATCAACCACATCTTGTATCTTTATTGAAAAGAACATTCCCTGCAGAGTATTATCTAAAGAGTGTTAATAAGGATTCAAAAGAAGTTAATAGTGCATATATTCAGATTTTAACTTCAATAGCTAGTGACAATTTACGTTTATTTAGAGATATAGTTAAGACTACTGTAACCTCTGATGACGGTATTGTCAAGACAGATAAACAGTTATTTTTCGATATCAGAAAATTAATAATTAGTTTTATTGAGGATAGGGTTGTACTTGCTGGTAGACAACCATCACTACACAAATTCTCTTTAAGAGCGTATTCACCTATTATAACATTTCATAATACAATTGAAGTTCATCCACTGGTTTGTAAAGGTTACAATGCAGACTTTGATGGGGATGCAATGTATCTTGTTGGATTATTAACTAGAGAAGCATGTGAAGAAGCCAAGGCTAAATTATCACCTATAGATGGTGTTATAAATCCTAAGGATAGTTCACCAATAATAGAATTATCACAGGATACTTGTTTAGGTATTTATTTTGCTACTTCATTATACGATAATGCATTATCTATAGAAGGTAATCCTAAATATGAATCAATTTATAATTTCCAAGATGTTGAAGGATTGATGGACTTTGTTGAAACAGATATGATAGAGCTACAAGACCTTGCATGTGTTAAAGTGAATGGAAAGTTATATTTAAGTACTGTTGGTAGAATTTTATTTAACTCTAAACTTCCTAATGGATTTACAGACAAACCATTTACAAATCCATTACACATTCCTAATGTTAATGTTGAAAGATACAACTCATTAGCATATGACGGTCTAATAGCAAAGAAAACTAGAGTATTAAAAGATACTAAAACTGATGAAGAAGGTAATGTTATTTCTGAAAAGACTTTCCAATATTATTCTTTAAGTGATATAACAACTGATTGTTATTTGAATAGTCCTAAGATGACTGCAATGAAAATGTTCCAAGACTTAATGGTATTTGGATTTGATTGTTGTCATATATCTGGAATAACTCTTGGTTTACAGGATATGAAAATAAATCCTGAGGTTAAACACTATTGTGAAGAAGCTAAGAAAATAGGTGAGACTATAAATAAAGCTTATGCAGAAGGTTTAATATCTGCAGAGAGTAGAAAGAGTACGCTTATAAAAGTTTATGATGAATTAACAGAGTTCCTAAAGAAATTAGTATTAACTTATTTACCTAGGAATAATAATTTATTTATAATTAAAGATTCAGGTGCTAGAGGAAATGATAACCAAATAATGCAAACTATTGGTATCGTTGGGGTATCAATGAAGACATTAACAGAATCTTTAGAAGTCCCAATCTTAAGTTCATACGCAGGTGGATTAACTTCTATGGAAATGATGTTAGCTTCTTATGGTGGTAGAATGGGTGTATCCTCTACACAAAACGAAACATCAACTGCAGGATATGCAACACGTCAAGCTATATTTATGTTAAATGGTTTTGATATTGTTGAACATGATTGTGGTCAAACAGATACTTCTCTTGAGTTGCATTATACAGAGCCATGTAAATTATTAGATTCTTTTGGTAATGTATTAGTGCACGATAATATTAAAGAGATTGAATCTAAGTTGTTAGATAAACGTATTTTAACTTTTGAAGGTAAGTTAGCTAAAATTCTAAAGAACTTCTTGCCACAAAGTAAAGTACTAAATAGTAATTGTATTAAGTTAATATTTAAACATCATATAAAAGAATTACATCTAGAGGATGGATTATATAAATTAAAATATCGTTTAGATGATTTAGATAAAGATTTATTGCTTCGTAGAGAAGCTATGTTATTTGAGAATGAAAAACCTTTACCTTATTTAATTGATAGTAAATATATTTCTGAAAAAACTGTTAAATATATAGAAGAAGAAAATTTTAAAACTGTCAATGTAAGAACCATTATGAATTGCAAAAGTATTGGTGGTTGTTGTCAACGTTGTTTTGGATTAAAATTTGATAAGAATGAATTACCTGAAATAGGAGAAGCTGTGGGCATTGAATCAGCACAATCTTTAGGTGAACCAGCTTCACAGTTAACAATGTCTCTGTTCCATCAAGGTGGTATTGCGGGTACATCTGTATCTTCAGGGGTTGCAGTATTTAAAAGTCTTTTAGGAGGTAATCTTCCGGAAAAAGATATTAAAGCAGTTCTTGCTCCTAAAGATGATTATGTATCTATTCAAGAGTTTGGAGACAATGCTATTATAACTATAGGTAATGAGATATATGAAACTAAGTCAGCACTTGTACAGGTGCTAGATGGAGAATATGTAGAATTAGGTGAACCATTGAGCAATGGTTTTGTTGTACCGGATATGATTGGAAAAAGGGTACTAGGTAATAAAACTTTAAAATCAGAATTAGAAGAATTAGAAGATGTAGCAGATTTAAATAATTTACCTAGTGGTAATGTGAGTTTACCTATAGAGATTATTAAGAAAAGACAACGTTCTTTACTAGAGACCTACTTCAATACTTTTAAACAAAAGATTAAAGTTCATGCTAGGCATTTTGAAATTTTGGTAAGAGTACAAACCAATCTTGTTAGAATAAAAAGTGCTGATGAAGATTTAACAGGATTAGTTGTAGGTAAGAATTATGAACTTATAGAGGTTCTACAAAAGATGGAAGAATTCCCACAATCATTTATTAATTATGATTTTAATGTAAGTAAACAAGGTGATGTGGTTCGTCATTTTAGTGGACCTATGGCAGCTATTGGTTTCGAAGATATTTGTAATCAATTAAATTATTTAACAACATTCCAAGATATATCTTCTAAAGTGGGTTTTGTTGGAAAGATATTTGTGGGTGAAGATTTAACTAAAAATAAACGTAAGGTTTTACTTAAACCTGAGTTGAATTTAGATATTGTTAAAAGAATAAAAACTAATGTAAAACATCAAGATGAGATAATTTATAATTTTGATGAAATAGAAGAAAATTTACAAGATGATGATTTATTTAAGGATATAGATTTTGGGGAATTTGATTTAGGTGATTCTGCTAAACCAACATCTGATGAAACTGATACTCATACAACTATGAATGAAAGTTCGGTAGAGACTACTCAACAAAATGTTACTACTAAGCAGATGGAGCATTTCTAATATTTAAATATATCCACAGTTTAAATGTACTGTGGATATATTAATGTCAGGAGGTTATTATGACTTCAACCCAAAATCGTAGAAAGGAATATAATTATCGTGAAGAGTACATGAAGCATAATCAGGGAATATTCGGATTGTTCTATATTTGTGCACAATGCGGAAAACCTATATTACCTGAAAATATGGAAGTAGACCATATTATACCTTTATCTAAAATGGGATTAAATCATCATTTGAATTGTGTTGCCACTTGTAAACATTGCAATAGAAAGAAGAGTGATAAAATAGGGATAGTATCACTTCGAGGATTTCTATGGAAGATTTTAGAAGAAACATGCATTGGAATTAACTTTATACTGAGTATTTTATTAAAATTATTTTCTGTAGTATTACAGCCACTTACGAATAAAATAAACATTAGTGGAAAACTTATTTTAATCGTTATATTATACATTTATATATTGTACTTTTTCTTAAGTAACATAAGAATATAATAAGCTAAAGATATAAAATAGATAACCGATATAGCTAGTTATATGTCTAAATTATTATAAATAATGTAACGATAGGTATTGTGATAGAGCTACAGATAATAGGGAACTTGTAGCTCTATTACTGTTTTACCTAGTAACAGAAATTGGAGGGTAACCATGCTAATATCAGAATTAAAAAAGAAGAGGACTATATGGCCTGATGAATACAAGATAATCCTAGAGATATGCATGTTAAGATTATCAGAGGAAGCAGGTTATGAGAATCTTTATAAGGTTGTAGAAAAATTTAAAGATTTTACAGTAGCAGATTTAGAAAATAAATATGGAAAACAAATGACATTAAACCAAATGTACACAGTACTAAAGAATTATCCTAGTGTGACAGATAACCAAATATTAAAACTTAAAATTAAAGTATTCAACTATATAAAATCTCACAATAGTATAGATTTAACTCCTGAGTATATAGATACTTCATTAGCATTTAACACAATTCAAAGAGATTTAAAACGTAAACTTACCAACCAAGTTCTTCCTATTGGATTAACTGACAAAGTAAGAGAAATGTTTAAAGTGTTTGTAGCACGTAATTCTGCAAATGCTTACACCTATGGAACAGGTCCAATGATAGCCCATTTAACACATACATTTAATGAGTTCTTCTTTAAAAGACATGCTACCGACATATATAAACTTGCTAATTTAGGAGGTATATTTGTTGGAGAAAATGAAGATGGAGAAGAATTATCTCTAGAGAGTGAATTAACAGTTGAAGAACAAGACACAAAGAACTTTCCAGAGTTTAAAAGAGTAGCATACAATATACTTGTAGCCAGTGAAGAATTATATAAACATTGTTCAGAAGTTTATTATGATTTATGGTCTAGATATAAAGAAATGATTGTTAAAGAACGTTATATAACTATTGCAAATAAAATTGCAAAAGAATTTAAATTTACTGGACAAGCTAAATATTTATCATTGGATGATAAGAACTTCAAACAAGCTAGAGATATAGGTGAAAAAGTTAAATATAGAAATCAACTCTTTAATGCAAGAGAAAAGGTTATACGTACGTATGAAAGATGTATGGAAAATCAATCATCTATGAAAGGTATTTCTGATACATTTAATCAGCTTAAAGAGGTATGTATTTTTCTAGGTGATAAGAACGGTAAAGATTATTTAGGTGTTAAGAATACAGAAAATACTTCACTGCCTTATCAACGTTTCTTCAAATTGATGTTTGGTGTTGAGTCAGTTAAAAAACTATGTACATTCTTAGATGCAAATCAAATAGACCCTTTAACAGTACCTTCTGAAATATTTAGGGATTCTAAATACTTCTCTAAATTTAATACATTCGAAGAATATATGAAGTTAAGTAAAACTACCAAACAATTAGAAGAAGACGCTAAACCATACGAAGAAGAATTTAAAACTAAATTACCTTCTATGTCTAATGAAGATATAAATAGAAATGTGTCTTTATGTTTATTAAGCTCTATAGAAAATTTACGTTTTGATACTATAAAAGAATTGTTAGATAATAAAAAATATACAGTATATAGAGACTCTAGTAAAAGAGTTATAGCACCTATAAAAGTTATTCATAAGATAGAAGAGATAATTAAGTTTAAAAAATATATTAAAGATGTTGAAAGTAAATTAGATATAAGTATTAAATATTATAATTATATCAATAATCATTTAGATAAAGACTTAACAAATCTAGGGATAAAAGTTAAGAAAGAGTACTTAGGAATTTCTACATTTGAATGGAAACCAGTTCCTATGGATATAATAAATAATTACACAAATCCACTTTATCTTAATATATTTGAGGAACCATATAAAACTTATCTACCTACTGATAATCAATTAATTTATAATTATATTCGTTGTGCAACTTTAAGAATTGTAATATATACAGGACTTAAAAGATTGTTTACTAAGATTTCAACAGTCACTACAGATATAAGATTAATAGAAGTTTTAGAAGAAGAGAAATTCTTAATTAATTTACCTGACCATATAACATCACATGAAATGGTTTTAGACTTGTTAAGTAAATCTGAAAAGAGTAATATTAATAAGCTTGAATTATGTGATATTTCAGGGGACACAGGTTTTATTATAGATGATTATTATCCTATAATATATGATAGTGTACTTGCGCCATTCAGAGAACCTTTGGGTATAATAAAAAGATTAAGAGAGCAAGTGAATATGTTATTGAGCGATAACTTTGTAACATTAGGCTCTGTATACAGTCGTCATAGAGAGACTTTGAAAAAGCTTAGTAATACTATTGCTACAAAGGAAGTTATAGCAAATAGATTACCTGCACTTATGAGTTTTATGAACTTTACAAAGGTTAAAGAGTTCGGATATGTATTCCACTCTAGTGGCAAGCCAGTAACAAAAGAGATAAATAATGGAGCTATACTTTTCTTGCATTCTGCAGGATATTGGGTTTGTCCTACAATAGCCGCATTATCTATTACACAAGTCAGCCCAACTGACGTGTTTCAATAATTAATCTTAGAGGGTATCCCCTCTAAGAGATTGGAGGTACAAATGCTTAACATATTAAAAAACGGTATCGGCTATGTTACATTTACTTATAAAGATGGTAGTGTACGTGTTTTTAGAAGTACATTAAACACCGCACTTTTAGTAGAACATAATATACCTATTACGTCAGAGGGACTTTATGATTTAGATAGAAAAGAAGTAGTAAATCTATCTGATAAAGTTAAAGTAAATATAACAGAGGATAAACCAGAATTGGAGGATATTAATGAGTTTGCAAATAGATTTATTTAAGGACTTTTCTATTAAAGGTAATCTAGCTTCTACTTTTGGAAGAGTAGCATCTAGAAAAATAACAATAGAGGATTCCTTAGAAGATTATAAATATATACAACCTAAAGACATTTATACTAAAGCACATATACAAAAAGTTTTGGAAGTACAATCAAAACCTAGAGTTTATAATAAGGCTTTTGACAAAGCTTATGATTCACATATTGAAATAGAGAAATTAGGGATATGTAGATATTGTAAAGAATATACTGCTATACTCAGTATGGAAGATAGTTTAGATTATATATTATTTTGTTTAAGTGGTTGTGACTATAATAAAATTTACAACTCTATTGAAAACTATAAGCAATTATCTAGAGGAATTATTGGATTAAACTTGGACTTTTTTGGGGACGCAACTGTTAAAAAATTAATTGGTATAGATTCAAAGCTAGATAAATATTTAGCAGATGTTTTTGAGAAAGCTGGTAATAACTATGATTTCTTGTTAAAACTATTTTCAGATATAGCACACATAGCTAATAGTATTATTGAGTATTCTGCGTATTATTTAAATAGATATTACTCAACTAATTTGGGTAATGATTTTATTTTGCGTAGTAAATCTATTGGACAAGCTGTAGCAAGCACTGATTTAGAATTAGATGAAACTATAATCTTAACGGGTAACTACAAGATACGTTTACGTTCGTATCCAAGAATGGGCTATTTAAAACATATAGCAGAATCTGTGAGGATTGGATAATGAGATTATTAGGTACATTAAGTTATGCAGGTGAGGACTTCTTAGTCTGCCTGCAGGACACTAAAACACAAGAAACTTGGTATTTACTTTCTAAGTATCATAGGGATGATAGGATTGCTAAATTAACAGGTAAACCAATTACACATCCTGTTCTTGAATCTATTTATTCTTTAAAAGGAAAACACTTAGATTCGGGATATATTATTGAAGCTATGAAGCGTTCAAAAAGGTCTCCTAAAGTTCAGGTATTCGGAAAGTTAAATATATTAAGAAGACTTTTAGATACAGTAAATTTTGTAAAAGGTTATACATTTGCTAAAAGCGATTATCTTATAAATACTTCTGATTTAATAGAAGGTTATACACATACGATAGTCGAAGCTAGAAATAGTCAGGTTGAATATAAATCTATCACGCGTGATAGAGTATCAACTGAACTATTTATTTCTTATCGAGATATTAGACTGTCTTTATCAAACCATAAAATAACTGGTATTGATTTTGATATTCCTCTCACTGAAGCAGATATAGCTACGAAGAAAAGAGTTCTAGCTTCTAACGTTTCTTCTCTAGCTATGAAAGATTTAAGAGACCTTTTAGATTTATCTTGGTATGAAGATGAGAATCAAAATAAAATAAAAGATTATAAAACTATAAAAACTACTAAAGAGTTTGAAGAGTTTGTAATCAATGCAATCATAAAGGAATATTTAGAATGTAAAGCTCGTGGTGAAGAATTTATACTTAGCATAGATACCGAGACTACGGGGCTTAATATATGTTACTTATCTGATAGTAACCCTATTAAAAGTACTGTAGTATCAATACCAATGTCGTGGAAAGATAATCAAGCGGTTGTTGTATTTGTTGATATGGAAAGCTTTGATAATGTTCCTATGGAGTACGCATTTGAAAGATTAAAAGTATTAGTTGAAAATCATAAAGGAATAAAGATTACAAAAGGTAATAACATATTAGATTTAGAAGCTGTTGAAACATTAGAAGATGTAAAAGCAGACTTACTAATTCCTAGAGAAGATATTAATCTAGTTGGGCACAATGTAATATTTGACGGTAAGGTGTTTTATGCAAATAAGGTTAGACCATATTGGAATAACGATACTCTTCAAATGGCATTCAACTTAAATCCTAGAATGGGTAAAGGTAAGAACAGTAATAAACTGAAAGCCTTAACAAGAAGATTATTTGGTCATGAAACACCAGAGTTAACAGACATACTTGGTAAAGGTAATGAGGATAAATATAAGTATATTGCTGATGAAGAAGTTGCAATGATATATGGTTGTGCCGATGCTGATTATACTAGATTATTATTTAAGGAATTAAGACGTTTAACTTCTGATAATTTGTATAATATGTATCAGAAACAAGATGTTCCAATGTTAAATATTTTGTATGTATCGGAATACTACGGTTTACTAATGGATGAAACTAAAGTAAAAGAATTAGCAAACTGTGCAGAAAAAGATTTAAACATAATTAAAGATTTCTTATGGAAGTATGTTGGTAATCAATTAGATTTCAAGAATAAAGCCTTAGTCTTAAAAGTAAAACATCAACAAGGTTTAATTGATAATGAAACTTACGAACAAGAAAGAAGAAAGATAAGGGTTGATAGAGAGTCTATTTATAGGTTCGAAATGAAACCTAACGAAATAAGAAAAGTTTTATATGACATATTAGAGTATCCAATATATGCTTATACAGATGCTAAAAGACCTGTACCAAAAGTAGATAAGTATGTTATGAAAAAACTTATGAGGGCTAAACGAAAGTCTAACTATTTACCTGCGGATGTTATGTCCTCGGATGGTTCTACTGTTCTAATAAAGGCAGAAGATTTTAATTCTTATTTATATCCAATAGCTTATGCTCTTTCCATATACAAAACTCTAGAGAAAGAATTTACTTCATATTTTAAACCAATAAGAGACACCAATATGGAAGGAAGATTATTTAAAGGCTATGGTATGGCTAGAATAGAAACTCGTAGAATAATGAACCCTTTACAAACAATGAAAGGTTCACTAAAAGAGTTAACATTAGCATTTGATGGTGGGGAAGATTATTATTTATTAGACTTTGATATGGCTCAAGTTGAGTATCGTATAATGGTATCTATTGCACACCAAGAGGAAATGGTGCAAAGACTAAACGACCCTGAGAAGGATTTCCACACAGAGTCAGCTTCTGCACTATCGGATATACCTGCACATAAGATTACTAAGAAGTTTAGAAAACAAATGAAATCTGTTCACTTTGGAATTCCTTATGGTCTAGGGGATAGAAGTCTTTCTGAAACAATGTTTCAATCTGTAAGTGAGACTGCTTTATATGAGACAAGAAAATTAAAAGACTCGTTCTTAACTAAGAATGATAAAGTAAAAGCCTTTCTTGACCACGCAAGAGACGAAGCATTAAAATCTAGAGACCTTCCAATAGAGTTAAAGAGATTTGCAGGATTTACAGAATTAGATGAAGATGGCAATGAAATTGTAGCACCTGTTGGATGGGTTAAAAATCTTTTAGGATTTTATAGATTATTCGATTTATCAAATTTAGATAAAAGAAAGATAGGAATTATTAGAAGAGCCGCAGGTAACTACCCAATACAAGGATTTGCGGCGGAGTTATTTAGAATAATCCTTATTAGATTTTATAATCGTTGTGTTAAAGAAGGAATAGCAGATAAAATTATTTGGCATTTATTAATACATGATGAACTATTATGTTCTATTCATAAAAGCCTAAACCCTTTCTATATTTATAAATTAATCTATGAAGAATGTATGATAACTTTTAAAGGGCATACAAAATATTTTGTAGGAATTAATATAGGACACAATTGGAAAGAGTGTAAAGATGATTTAAGTGAAGCACCTGTATTATTCGTTGAAGAAATGAAACGTAGATGGGAAGCGGGAGAGTTCACTAAGGATACATGGATAGATAATGCAAAAGAATATGTTGACCATTATAAAACTATTTGGATGCATAAACGTATTCATGAAGTTCTATTAGACATGCAACCAACACTAGATACAGAACCTATAGATATTAAACATATTGAACAAGACTTTGTAAACTACACTGTTAGAGGTTATTTAGAATCTTTCTATATTCCTAAAGTGTATAGTACAAAAACAGGTATTAAACGTTGGTACAGTAAATCAGACCAAGCTAGATTCAAGGAGTGTTTAAATAATTGGGCATATGAATTCTATGGAGAAGATAAAGAGTTAAAAGACTATAACGGTTTAATATTTAAATCTAGTGCGGACACTGTGGATAAATATACATCTGAAACAGTAGAAGATTCAGATATTGATATTGATATAGATATAGATATATTCTCAGAGGAAGAAGATGAAAAACTTATCACACAAACTTATTGGTCATTTGATACTAACGATATTGAAGAATATTCTGAAATGTTATTCTATGAGGACTGCATAGATTTTGATAATGAAGACGATGATTTTGTATATGACACATCTGTTAAAGATGCTACAAATGTTGCAGACCTAGTTGTTATATCAACAGATTATGAGTTTATAAAAATTATAAATAAGCGTCTTATTTTTACAGTTAATAAGAAGCAAGGTGTAGATAAAATACAAGAATTTTTAAGCAAGTATGTTGTAACAGAATCTTATGAAGATAAAACTAATTTAGTTTGTTTTAAATTACCTAAGACTATAACAACAAGAGGTTCTAGTATACATTCATGGAAAAGAGTTTCAGATAATATACCTAAAGAGGATTTAGAAAGAATTGATAAGTTCTTAATTAAAGTAAATAGCATAGAGGACAAGCCTTCTAAAACTTTAACAGTTACAAAATCTGCAACTTATAAACATTTAAAACTTATAAATAAAAAACTTATCATATCTATACCTCGTATAAAGTATATAAAATCAATAATGAAGTTATTAAATGATTGGCAAGATAGTGAAGGATATCAAGTTCATTTTAATACACAAGAAGGTTTAAGACGTTGGAAAAACATTAGCAAGAAAGTCTCTCTAGAGAAGTTAGATAAACTAATAGAAGATATATCTAAGTAATTTGAGGAGGTTTGTTAATGGGATTAGGTTTAAATTCTAATAAGTCAAATAAGTCAAACAGGTCAAATAAAAACAAAAATAAAAAGTCAGATGACTTTATGCAGGACTTAGATGATATTAAATTGATGGATTTTGGTGATGATGATAGTAATAATATTGAAACTAGGGAGTTCACTGAAGACCAACATTCAAAGAAAAGTAAACCTATAAAAAACAAGAGTGGTAAAAATAAAACAAGCTTAAATAAAAAAGGTATACTGAAGATTGTAATTATTTCTTTCTTCAGTATAACTATTCTTATTACTGCAATCTTCGCACTCTCATCTAGAGGTTCTGATACAGGAAAAGGAGTAAAGCCTAAAAGTAAAGAAAATAGTAGTGACCTACTAAAATCAGTTGATAATGGAAGTGAACTAGTACCTAGTGGTGGACAAGATTCTACTAAAACAAGTACTACATCTTCTAAACAACAATCTAATAAAGAAGCTTCTACAAGCTTCAAACCAGGCACTCCTGATTTACAACACGGAACATCTAAATCTAATGAAACACCTAATACTAACAGTAATGATTTCCTAAAAGAAGTTACTTCTGGCACTGTCAAAGATAAATTTGAAGTTGAGAAGATTTCTATGGAAACTGATTTTATAAACTTTAAAAAGAAACGTGGTGCGACAGGTAAGAATGTGGAATTATATTGGCTCGAAGCAGAATATAAAGGACGTCCTTACAGTGTTCAAGTTCCTTTCAAAATTTTTAAAGAATTAGATGAACAAGGAATTACTGTTGTTAATGTTGAAGTGTTGCATTTAAAGGGCGGAGAACAAATTGTATCTTATATGTCAGTAAGGGATGATTATAAAAAGCTTTTAGAAAAGAGGTAAAATATGACTTTTGAAGAGTTAAAAGAAGTAGATGATTTTGGTGCATTTTCAGAGTTCATATCTGTAGTAGAAGCAAAGTCTTCAGGTATTATACCTGAAGATTATACATCATATTTTCCGGACACGTGTGATTGTGGTTCTGATTTTATAATAAGAAAATCATTGACACAAGTTCAATGTTGCAATCCACGATGCCATATAAAGTTAGGTTATATGTTAGCAAAAGTATTTTCTAATTTTGGTTGTGTTAATATTGGACCACAAACATGTTTACAATTAATGCGATTCATGTACCCTAGATTAAAATATAAATCACATATAGAAGCCCTTATGCTTTCACCTGATGAATATCCTTATATATTAGATGGAGCAAAAGGAGTAGATTACACTACTGCAGTTAAGAAGATTTTAAATACAAAAGCAACTTTATCTGAGCTCGTAGCTTTAATAGGTATACCATCCCTAGAGGAGAATGGAAGAAGATTATTTGAAAATTATGAAACAGTTGGTACATTTTTAGATGCTGTTTGTGATGAAAATGGTTTACAAACTTTTATGCATAATAGAGGTATACATGATGCACTAAAAGTTTTCAACCTAAATACTTTTTTAGAAGATATAGGGCTTATGCAAATTCTAATGAAGAACAATGTTAGAAGAAAAGCATTTACTAGTTTGACTATTGCAGTTACAGGGTATGTCACACATTTTAAAGGTGCTCGTGGTGGTAATATGACTAGACAAGAGTATGTTGCAATGCTAAATGATTTAAGTAGTTTAGAAGATGGAACACGTTTAATTGATGTTAAATTATCATCCACAGTTTCACAAAAAGTTGAATACGTAGTTGCAGATTATCCAACTACTAACCCTAAGTATATTAAAGGTACTAATCTAGGAATAATAAAAAATTCAGTTGATTTAGTTAACGAAATTAAGGAGGTAGTATCTGATTATGTCTCAAAACGAGAACAACTTCGAAAACAACAACAATGATGAAATTGATATTGATATATTTTCAACAGAAGAGGAGGAGTCTTTAATAAATAAAGACACCTCTACAAATGATATCCCTGCTGAAGAATATGATTACACATTAACTGAAGATGTGTCAGGTGAAGATGTGTTTAAAGAATATAAAGTAGGTGAACCTGTTCAAGATGATGAAGATATAAAAGAAGAGGATTTATCTTCTAGCGTAGATACAGACAATAATGAAAATGAAAATGAAGATTTAGATATTGATGTATCTACAGATAATACAGACTTCAAATCTGCTGATTATGTTTCAAATACCGACAATGATAATACACCAAATGTTTTTGGTACTATAATTGGAGATACTATTATAGCTTCTTCTTATACACCGGAAGAACTAGAAGAATTAAATAAAAAAGATACAAATATAATAGATAATGATGAATTAGATATTGATATGGAATTAGAAACAGAAGTCACAACACAACCTAAAGAGTCCGAAGAATTAGATATTGATATGGAATTAGAAACACAACCTAAAGAGTCCGAAGAATTAGATATTGATATGGAATTAGAAACAGAACCTAAAGAACCTGAAGAATTAGATATTGATATGGAATTAGAAACAGATAATAATATACAAACATCTAACGAAGAATTTGTAGACGAACTAGATATTAATATTGGCGAAGCTATTGAAACTAAAGATGTAATAGATGAATTAGATATAAATGTATTTGATAACTCACTAAGTTCATTGCCTACAGAAATTACAGATTCTCTTCTTACAAACGAAGAAGAAGAAGTAGAGTTGGATATAGATATTGATATTATAGCAGATGAAACATTAGAAGAATTAGAAGTAGCTACAGTTCCTGCTACATCAACATCTAGTAAAGATGATATGACTAAGGCTTATAAATTAAAACTAGATAAGCGAGCAAACATACTTAATAACTTTAGAAACGCAGTTCCAGTTATTAGTAGTTTGGAATATATTCATAGAGAGTTAGAAAATTTCAAAGCATTGTTACAAAAATATGTACTTAATAAATATCAAGGTAAACAAGATGGTTCTCTACCCAAAGAGGTGCAAGAATTTATAGCTGAAACAGACCAACCTAAAGTAGTAGCTAATGAGGAATTATCACCAAAAATTATAGGTAGTTTAATAAGATATATCTACACTATTGTAGGACTAGAAGATTACTCTAGTGATGAATTTAATGTTTTAGATTTAGAAGACTACAACTTAGCATTGTCTATTAATTCTATAGAAAATTATTTAACTTCAGAACAAAAGCAACTTTACTATAAAAATAATTATTCAATAACTTGTAAAGATTTATTCATACCTGGAAGTAAAGTAAAGTTTATAAAATATTTTAGTGAATTAAAGAATTGTTTGGAGTTATCTAATCTGCAAAAAGGTTTAAGTGAATCTGATTCTTCCACATTACAAAGTAAATTACTAAGTAAATATTTTACATTTAATTTTGATATTGAAAATATTGAATATGTACAAAAAGTATTTGTATCACCTGAGAGTGAATCATTCATTTGTGGGCATTGTTATGAAAAGAATATAAATACTAATGGTTTCTTCCAGTTAGGTATTCTACCTTTACAAGATAGTGACACTAAAGATTTTTATACATTATTGAAAATACCTGCATTAAACAAATGTAGCTATTGTGGTACAACAAATATTTTATCGGAAAGAGAAATAGAAGAATTATTTAAAGCAATTAAAAGAGAAAGAAAGAATGAGTTTAGTTCATTCATAGATAATGCAAATTCTTTATGTAGTGGATTTAATTTAACAAGATACACTCCTAGTGTATTCACACTTAAAGAAACTTTACCTTCAGTTTATGAAATTACAGGGGAAGACATAACAGCAACTTCTACAGACGTGTCTGTTGATTTCAAAAGTGCACTTACTAGATATCACGAGTTAATAGATTTCTTTACTAATACAATAGATAGAGGTGTGACTTTACAGAATGCAAAGATTGAAACTTCTTCAATTGAAATTAAGAATATTGGTAAAACTATATCAACTTTAATTACAGAACCTCTAGCCGTTGAAACTAAACAGAGAATAGAAAATTCAGATGTATTAGCTAAAATACTTTGTGGTATTTTAGGTGCACAATATAGCAGTTTAAAAGAATATGCAATTAATTCATTGTTAACTTTTATTAGTGAAAGTAGTTTCTATAATACATTGTCTTACAGGACACCTCGTGTATTGGAAGCACAAGTAATGTCAAGAACTATATTAGATTATATTGATACATTTAATGCTGAAGAATTATACGAATTAGGGCAAAGAATAATAACTATTTTAAATATAGGTGGCGATGTAGATATAATAGAATATACAGTACCTAATACAAAATCTTTTGATATGAGTAAGTTAGATATGTTTAAAAAGGTTTTAACAGAGCAATTTGACGCTAAAGAAAAACTACTACAAATGGTTCAGAAAGAACAGAATACACATATTAAATCGTTACAAGATTTAACAAGAGTTTATTCGTTTATTCCAATATCTAAGATTAATAATATTAATAGTCTAATAAAAGAAAATTTATATTATGATGACAGGATAATTTCTTTTATTAACGAGACTACAAACCTAATGATTTTAAATAGTCTTTCAGAGAAGTTCTTTGAGTATTGGTCAAGCTTACATTCACATTCTTTACGTCTTGCTAATATAGCTAAAGAAACAAAGCCACCTATAAAAAGAGAAGAATCTTTATTACAAATGTTAAAGGATGCAGAAAAGAGTTGGGGAAGACATAAGAGTATTCATAGTTCACATTTAGCAAGTTCAACCTATCTAACTAAAGTGGCACATAACTTTTTAATAGCTAAGGATATTAAACAAACTGAATTATTAAAACTAAGTAGATTGAGAGAATTCCTAGTGGACTATGATGAATTTAAGTTACGTAAAGCTTTTGTAGATTGTGAGTTCTTAAAGCAAAATTCTAACTATGGACATCCTCTATTTAAACCATTTATTGAGATTGTTATTAAGTTTTTACCAGAGTGTAAAGAGTTTATAGATATGTATGGTTCAGATGAATATGCTCGTTATGTGTATTTATTAAAGAATCAATTTACACGAGAAGAAGTATATGATGTGTTACACATTTTAGACACTATTAAGTTTTCTATAATTCCAGAGAGATTAAAAGATGAAAGTATAAAAGATTATTTAAACAGATATCAAGAATATCAATTTAAGTTATTAGAAGGAGAAGAAAATCCTGATTTAGGTTCTGAGTTCTTTGAGATAGACCATAAATTCTATGAGGAAATTTCTCCATATTTAACAATATTAAATGTTACTTCGTTGCCGTATATTTACTTCTTAACAAATACAAATAATCTTTTAAGATTCTGTTTAATGAGTGATTTGTTATGTAAAGCCTTAACATTCTCAAAAGAACGTATGTTATATGAATTTAGTATTAGCCCTATGCTAGGAAATAAGTTATCAAAGAATAAAAGTATATTTGTTTCTAGAGAGGGTGTAGATTTTAATAAAATAGCTGTAGGAGTTTGGTTAAACAGTTTCATTTATTTAGATGATGATTTAAATGATAAGAGACTTGCTATCGAATCCGAGACTGAATGTATAACAGCACTTCTATCTGATGAAAATATATTTAAAGAAGGTACTAAGCATTTAGACGAGGAGGTAATGGCATTAATAAATGAATATTATTCTGATAGAAGATAGTAGATTTAGTATATGTCCTTTCCTAGAGAAGGTTCATACTAAATTTCCACAATCTTCTAGATTAACATTAAACGACAGAAATTTTTTTGATAATAATTATCTTATAAAGGAGAGACCTGTCTTGACTAACTGTTGGTTAGTCAGAGTTTCTCCAAACTTATCTATAAAACAAATGGCAGAAATAATGAAAGTGAATAATTTAAATATTATTCACTTATCTAACCTTAATAAATTTGATATAATAGCACAAGGATTAAAAGATGAAGATATTGAATTTAGTGTAGTAAATAATTTAAAACCATCTAAAGAAGATTTAGTTAATTATGTTAAAACTACTTTAGATATAAAAAAGGCAGATGCAGTTTATATTTGTAATAGACATAAGTATCATTTGCCAACCATAGTTAATTCTGTTTCTATCTTATCCACATTTGATAAAATAGACCGAAATAAAATAAAAGAGTATACTGTAAGATTCAGTGATGTATCTTTATACACTCTTATAGATTATTTATTGGATTTGGAAACTAAAGTAACTAAGCAGAAAATAATAGAAGTAGTCTATAGCTATAAATACGGTTTCGAATTCTTATTAAGCTTTATTCAGAAAGAGTTATCTAAATATCTTTGTGTATATGACTATGTGGGAAATGGTTTATTAAGTCTTCAGAATATATTAGATTTTGAACCAAGTATAGAAGACAATATTTATAAAACTATTAGTCATACACAGGTTAAGAAAATAATTGAAGCTTATAAAACATTATCTTATGAAAAATTATATTATATTAAACTACAAATAGATTTAATGGAACCTAAACAAAGTAACCTTTATAAATTAATCAATCTTTTAGGAGGATAATAATGATACAAAAAGTATTAGATGAAATCTTAACCTTTACAGATGAGTATGATGACATTGATATTTTAGTGGAAGACTGTGGAGAATATTCAACAGTATTAGAAGGTTATTATATAGTTTTAAAAGAGTACAATAAAGATAAGTTAAGAAAGTTTTTAAAAGATATACAACCTAATGAATATGAACACATAGAAGAAATACTAAGACACGAAGATGGTTACAAGGCGTTTGCTTTGTTTCCTGTTCGTGGTTTAAAGAATTATACTACGTACCTGCTAGACACATATAAAGATTTAGATACAATATTAGAACACTTCCAACTTAGCAATTCTAGAGAAGATAGTATATTGGAGTCAAAAGATTTTACAAGTGATGAGTTTGAAAATGAAGTTGATTTAGATGATACTATTCCTAGGGAAGAACTAAATAATATTGGATATGATGAAGTTGAAGACAAAGATATTGTATCATATGAAGAACCTGAAGAAGTATTTAAAGAAAATAATTCAGTACAATCTGATATGACGGAGTTAAATAATATGTTTGGAATGGAAATAACAGAAGATATATTTAGTAACTCTAAAGCTAATGATTTTGTTATGCCAGTAAAAGATGAGTTTGAAGATATACAACCAAACCCAACATTCCAAGGAGATAATATTGACATATTTACAGAGTTACCTTCAACATTAGAAGATGTTGAAGAACCACAAGAAATTAATACTGGTAAAGATACAATAGACTCAGAGGATAATACAACTACGATAAATTCATATGGTTTTGACAAACCGCTATATAGTGAAGAGCAAGAGGAAGTACATCCTCTAGACAATGATACTTTAAATAATATTAATATGCTTTCAGAAGAAGAGCAGTATCGTGTTGGATTAAAACCACAAGAGTCCTCGAATTCAGAACCTGATTTTCACGAAAAAGAAAACTATACAACTATGAGCAATAAAGGTAAGGTAGATACACCTTCCAGTGAAAATGAAGATATTGAAAAAGATAAAACTGCAGACCCGAAGATAGAATCATTGCAACAACAAATGAAAACAATGATGGATTTCTTACAATCTTTACCAATAAATTCATCTGTAAATTTATCTGAGAGTACAATTACAATGGAAGCAGATAACCCTAGCGAACAAGAAGAAACTGTAGATGACTCTCCTGTGTTTACAAGAGAAGAAGTTTGCGAGTTTATTGATTTAATAGTAGAGAGAACTGGAAGTAATCCTATTATATTCTCTTCTTATTTAACTATGTTCGATAATGGCGAAGAAGAGAAAGTAACAAGTATGTTATTGACTACCTTAGATAACCTTGAAAGGGAGGGTGCATTATAAGATGCAAAAATCCGATAACTCTCAAGTCATTATAATAGGTTGGATTACTACTTGTGTAGTACTAGCAGTATTATTTAATCAAATAGCTAAGTTAATACCACCTTATATTGGAGTTGCTTTATTCCTAGGGATACAACAGTTTTGTATACTACCTCTAATAATAAAGCGTTATCTATACGTAAAAGATGGTGAATCAAATTGGACAAGATTTGTTCCTATCTACAATGAGACTTTAATTATAAAACCTTTTTATGCTTGGTGCTATTTAATTTCGAGCATAGTATTATTTGCTTTTAGTGTTTTATTGTTTATGGATTTATCAATAATTCACAGTATATTTGGTGAGAATATTTCATTACAATGGGCAAGTATTTGTTTAGGTATAATTATGTTTTCGGGTATAGTATCTATATTTAGTGGAGGTCTTGGTTATTGTAGTATTATAATGGATATTAACGATATCACTTATAATTACTTTGATAGGGATGCTAATTTAACTGATAGAGCAGAAAATACATTCACTTATATTTGTTTATTTATACCGGGATTTAAGATACTATCTTTGGTATATGTCCTACGAAAATTAGATAAACTTGTTGTAGCTACTGATTTCAAACAAGCTCTAGATGATGAATCTAGGGTTCACAGTTACATTGAAGATACTTATGATGAAAGGTCTGAATATTCAGACCTAGAAGATTATGAATAGTCTTAATATGTTGGACTGAGGTAAGTAGGAGGTAAAACATGAATACTACAAATGCAAGGAATATCTTGAATAAACACAACTTAAAAAAGGACAAAGATAAAGATAAGGAAAAGGATACTTTAAAAGCGGAGACTATACCTAGCGAACCGATAAAAATAGATATTCCAAAGGATACTAATAGCACTAAAGTCGATACAGATGTTAGTCACACAACTTATTCACCTATTGATTATAGTGTACCTAGTAAAATTAAAGAACCTATTGATTATCATAGAGGAGAAAGGGAGAATAACGCAAGTATGAGGATAGAAGTAAAGCCAGTGGATGTAGGAACAATTCCTTCATTAATAATAGATACTGTTAAACAAGGAACAGAATCTCAACAACCAGGGGGTAATATTGCTGTAGATTATAATACTTTAGATATAAAACCTATTTATATTGATAACATTCAGGATACTAAAGGATTATTATCTGAGAGAATAAAAATTAAAGAAGATACTTATAATTTTTCTATATTACCTTTTGAGTTTTGTAAAATATCTCAACAAGTAGTGAGTTTAAAAGGGCATAATATTTTATCCTTAGAAGGTATGAAATTCTCTTCTAGTATTACACGTATAGTTAACACTAGTGAGTTCGAAAAAGTAAAGAGTGCCATCATATCAAGTATTTCTAATGGAACAGTGTATGAACAATCTTTATGGGTAGAAATAAAGTTAGATGGAAAGAGTTATAAAACAGTTTTATTTAATGATTATGAATTAGCAACACTACAAGCAATGTTTAGATTTTATAATCCTAAAATAACTAGATTTAGTATAGAGGTTGGTTAGAATGGAGAATTAAGTTATGGCAGATGTTGAAATAGAAGAAATAGAATTAGAAATAGAAGATGAAGTAATTGCTACACCTGAATTAAATGACGACCTTGAGTATCCTTGTGTTGTCATGACTGGTATCACATTACGTGAAGAACTGGATTTCTTTGGAGCTTACAAAGTAGACAGGCACGTAGCAATACCTCTTTATATTAGAAATAGTATAGCAGTTAAGCGATTAGGGTATATAGAGTTAACAAGTCGTTATTTCCTAATGCTAAATAACATTAGCACAACTGCATATAAATTAAGATTATATAAGACTCCTAAAGATGTAGTTCCTTTAGATTATACAGATGGTAAATTTGTAGAAGGATTTATTAAGATATAGGAGGAATTTAAAATGGATTGGTTTTTCAATGCAACACCAGGCGTTCAATTATCTATAATAATATTAATATTGTTTTCTACTGTTGGTTTATTCATGGGTAAAGGGAATAAGAATGGTGGTAATGGTGGTAAAAGCAATTCTGCACCACCAAGTAATAGCGAAGGAAAGTAATTTATGTTACTTATATTTTTAATAGCCTGTGTTGTATGCATTATACCCAACATAGGCTCACTTTTAGATGATGGATTAGAACGCTTATTGTATATAGAAGGAGACTGGTTTAATTTTGAAACTAAACCAAGAAATTCGGAAGAGAAACCAACAAAGTCTGATACAACTTTTGATGAATCAGACCTAGAGTTAATACAAGATAAACCAAAGAATGAAGCATCCTATAGTGAACCTATAATAGAAGATGATTATGTAAAGCAAGCAAAATCAACTTTAGATGATTTATATGGAGCGTGATTATTACTATGCGTAAACGCAGTAAAGTATTTAGATATTTACGAGTTATACAAATTGTGTTTGTAATTGTTTGTATAATAAATATACTGGTACCTGTTTACACAAATAATGAAGCAGGGTATAAATCGATATTTCAAATACTGATAATTGTATTTTATGCACTTAGTGTTGCAGGTGTAAATGGTCTTATGGGTAGTGTAATATATCCTGCACCTACTGCATTAATACGAGGTACACAAGTATTTACAAGATTATTTTTATTTAAAAAGACTGCTTTAAATATGCCTGTATTTGTAATATTAATTTTGATAGATGTTGCTTTCTATGCTCTATTAATTCGCTTTAGGAGTCGCTTTAAGTTTATAGAAGGAGAAGCACGTAATGTTAAGAAAAGAAGGCAGTAATGAATTTTATTTAGATTTAAATTATTTAGAAGCAGGACAAGAATATTCTAAGGTATGTTACCTATCTGATATTGATACTGGTATATCTAAAACCTCTGAAGGATTTTATCGTTTCTTTATTAAAGACGTTAATGCTAAGGTTGTTATAGGTAGATTATTTAATGTGGAGCATTTTATAGAGCAAGGTTTAACTGCTCTAGCATTAAAGCGTAAGCCAGTAAAAATTCATTTTCTTGTACAAGAATTTAATGGGTCACATACTTTAATTATTAGAACTATTAAATTATATACAGGTGAATTTGATTATAAATTATTTGTTGGTAATGTTCAAGATAGTGAAGAGTATTTAGAATATGTATCTTCCGTTTTAGGAAAGTCTCTATCTAAAGAAATCAAATTACCTGCTAAGTATTCGATAGAGAGTTTAAGTAAAGTTTTTGAGGGTAGATGTGGTGGATATACTAAGTTGTTAGAAATGGTATGCCAATCATTGATATCTTATAAAGAATTACCTTCAATAGAATTTAGAGATTTGATGTATGTATTTTATGTTGTACAACATGAATATTTTAAATATTTAAAAAGATTAGAAGTTCTAGATGTTATTACAAAGTCTGAGCGTTTAAAGAATTTGTTAACTGCAACACAAAAATATGAAGGAACAAATCAAGCTGAAATCATACTTGATACTTTAACAGCTCTCTATGACTTAGGAAAAGCTGAACATCTTTATGCCGTATTAATACAAAAAAGTTTCTTACAAAATATTGAAATATTAAATTTAGCAACTACATACAATAGTATGATTGTAGGTGCTAAAAAAGAAATGGGTGATATATCATTAGTAAAGTATTAAGAATATTGAGTATTATAAGTATACCTACAATGTTCCCTTTACTAATTAGTGGATGTAGTATATCCGTAGATAAGAATAGGAATGAACCTCATTTCGGTATCTTTGATATAAAAGAGATAGGTAGGAATGATAGTTTAGAAAACAATTCAAATGAAGAAGAAGAAAAGAAATCTAATTCAGATTTAATTGCTAGTGTAGATGAAGACAGTGTTATAGAAGTTTCAGGCGTTTTAGAACAAACAAATGATGGTACATCTACTGATTCAAGTAATGAGGAGAACAATGAATCTTCCTCTAGTGAAAATGAAAATGAAAATGAAACTAATTCAAATACACCTACTGGTCCAAGCACTAGTACAAATGTAACACCTAATAATAATTCTAGTACAAATAATTCAAACACACCTACTGGACCAAGTACCAGTACCAGTGTAACACCTAATAATGGTCAGTCTTCAGGAAACAATCCAGTACCGAATACAGAAGGTTCTGCTTCGGGAACACTTGAGTCTTGGAAAGAAAAAGTTAATCAAAATAAGAATGACAATTCTAAACATCCACTTACCTTTATAAAAGATAGCTTTTCAAATATGACTAATTGGGTGAAAGATAAGTTTGAAAATGCAAGAAATAAAATAACAAATTTCTTTAATAGAGATTAACAATAATAGGGTGGATTAGTCCACCCTCTGTAATTAGATTTGAGGATTAAATAAATTATTTAATATTGAAATCTACTTATAGAAAACAATAAATGCGAGGTGCAAGGAATATATGAGTAATGATAAAAAGACTATGTTTTGTTTTATTAATCAAACATTTAGCAATGACAAAGGTGAATTAAAATTATTTCAAATTATAACAAATTACGAGCAAGAGTTTGAAGTAAAATCAAGGCTTCTTGATTTAGACGAATTAAAAGAATTTTATACAGAATACAAAAAGAATAAATTTAATAAGTTTGATTTTGAAATTACAGGTGATTACTTAAGATGCGAGAATATTCCTAATACTGTTTTATCAGATATTGAATTAGAACAGAATAGAAATTCAAATTTTACGTATAAACCTATTGTACCTTCAATTTATGATTTATTTACTGATATAGTTAACTGTGAAGGTAAATATATAGATAAAACTGTTGAAGATAAATTAGGTACTGATTTAATTGTTGAAGGTTGTTCTGATTTTATTCCAATTTATTCTGAGAGTACAATGACTGTGCACATACCTGTTAAATTGGGACAAGATGGTTGGAAGTCTAGAAAATTAATATATGTGGATAATGGTAAGCTTGTTACAGATGATTTTATATTTATTGTAGATTCTAAATATAAAGATGAATTTTTAAAATACGATATAGACTATATAGATGATTTTCAATTCAGAGAACTTAATTATAGTGCATTTAGATATACAGGAAATGTTCCTATCTATGCTTATACATCAAGTCAATTAAAAATAATTCCTAGTATTTTAAATAGATATTGTTATATGTCCACATTATATAAGTCAGTAATGAAAACTGCAGATTATATAGCTAGTGTCTATAGTGCAGGGCTTGAAGGTAAAACTGCAGAGGAAGAAAAAGCAACACCTGGTCGTAGTAACTATATAAGCAAATATACAAATTATTATGTTACATTAACTTTAAGTACTAAAGCAGTTACACAAGAACGTAGAAATATATTTATTACTGATATTCTAACTAATGTATTGGACAAATTAGTAGCTAACACTTATACAATAGAGGATGTAATAAAACGTACAAGAGACTATCATTTAGATACTATGGAGAAGTTAGTTTATCTAACGACTGTAGAAATCTTTTTCATGGGTGGAAGTATTCTTTTAGATAGATTAGCTTATGCAAGAAAAGTTGCAAAACAATATAAAATATATAAGTTTAGGGTTGATACTTTCTTGTATATGATACGCTCTTGTTTATTTAGTATGAAATATAATTTAGGGGAAGACAATAGAATAATTTTACGTGGTAGTGATGTACCATATGAAACTGTTCTTAAGAGGAGGACGTTACATGAAATTAATGAATGATTTAGAAGTAGTTCTAATGCCATACAAAAAGAAACCTTTTACATTGATGATAAATCATCAAGTAGTTAGCCTTTATTTAAAAGGTAAGGTTAGAGTAATTAGAGTTAAATATGATTCAATGGGTAAAGAAAAAATAGTTTCTATTGGTTCCTTCATTAGGGAAGATGGTAAGGTAAAGTTTATAGACTTACCTAAAACTGCAAAAGAAAAAGAACACCCTGACGAAGGTACAGTTGAATACATTGAAGATATTTTAAATGATACAAATTTATTTGGATTTGACTTTTCAAAAGAAGTAAAGCAAGGTTCTTATACTATTGATATAGACCCTTACTATTCTATTATTCATTTAAAAACTAATAATTATATATTGATAGAAGACTTACTTATAAGGGGAAGAAAGGATACAAATCCAAGATATCGTAATGGAACAATCGTAGACAAGGGTGCATTAAATCGTATATTTTCTAACTCACTAGAATATTATTTAGCAAACTATCAATCAACTTATAATGTAGTGTTGAGTAAGAAATTAAGAACAACACCATCTTTAGCATTCTATAATTTAAACGATTCATTTGTTCCATTAATGCTATCTAGTAAATTTTTATACAATCCATTTACACAACATCCATTAATTAAAGATAGATTTTTAGCTTCTGAGCTTTATAATCTAACGACTCAAAGTGTTAATGAATTATTTGGATTAAAAATAGGTTATATAACATATAAAGAAATTTGTCAGGGATTTCATTTAGATAAATTTTGTAAATTGCCATGGCAGTTAACTATACAACTTTTAAGTGGTTTCTTCTCAGATGAATACCCTAATTTACATTCTAACTGTTATATTAAAAACAAAGAAGAGATTTCAACTGAAGGGTATGCTCTAGTTTTAAATGAGCAAGAATATGAAGATTTACCTTATTCAGTTAAACCTTTCTATACTAAATATATTTCTATACAAGGTTTCTGTATAAAGTACTATGCTGTTACAGGAGCTCCAAAAGTTAAAGGTGCAGATAACTTAGCAGATATTTTATCAAAACTTAAATTGTAAATTAAGGGAGTGATTTAATGGTCAGTAAAGTAGACACCCCAACTTATCGAAAAATAATAAGTAATAAAGATAGCTTTGGGTATGACTGTTTACCAATAGTCATGCCTGATAAAAGTTCTAGGATACAATCTATATTGAATGAATTTTACTTAAAAGATAATAGTATTGATTTTAGTTCTATAGCAACTTTACATTTAACATCTATTTGTACAACTAACCTAGCGTTAGAAGATGTTATGGTACAATTAGATTTTTATCAAGAGCCTTTAGATGTTGTTAAACTTCATTTAGCTAATTTAATATTACGTGCTAAATATGTGAAAGGTTCTTTATTAGAAGCTTTAATATCTACTAACGAGTTATTATCTGCTCTAGAGAAAGATTTTGGCACTGAACAAGTACAATCATATAAAGATGATTTATTTGTTGCAATACAAGAAACAAAAGCATATGAAATCATTAATCCATTAACTACACTGGACCTATTAGAAAGTCCTAGATTTAGTTTAATAACTTATACTTTGGTAAGTTTATTAGGTAAATATAATACTTTTCCACAGTCTATGGTAGTTGATATATCAGAATTAAAAGGCTTGATGACAGGCGAAAAAAGTATGTATTTTAAATACTTTATACAAAGTCTAACGTTTATTATACAGGACAGTAATGTGAAACATTGTTATGGTTCTGTAGACATTGTAGGTGATTTGTTACCTTTCTTTAATATAAAAGGAGTTGTTACAGATTCGATTCTTAGACAACGTAAAATGTATCCTTTTACAGATTTAGGAGCCGTATTAAGAAAGTTAAGTACGTTCGTACCTATGTTAGATAATTCTGATTTTGAATATGGTTTAAATTGCGCTCTAGAGTTGAGTAGATTAAAGGATAGTGAAGCACTTACACGTTACAGTATAGTAATGGGAGAATTATTAAGAATTGTAATTCAATTTAGGGAATACAAAAACGAAAAGATTTATGAGTCAGTTCTTGCTGAACTTTTAAAAACGTTATAGATGACAGGAGGATATACATGATAGTTTTAAAAAGATTAATTAGATGTTATTATGAGACTTATGGAAGTTTTGAGGGGATAGAAAAAGAAAATTTCTATAAAGATATAAAATTAGAAGCTGGTGCTGTAAATGATTCTGTAGATAATTATTTATATAGTTGTCTAGGTTACTCTAATGTAGATATATCTGCAAAAGATAGATATACTTATAGAAAATTATTTGTACAAGATAACCTAGAGGAATTATATAAAGTATTCGAAGTTAATAATGTGGAATCATTAATAGAGTCTCTAAAGTCTTTAGATTGCTTAGGATTAGTTACACCAAAAACAGAGGAAATGCCACATGTAGATTATGTTAGATTATTAGCTACTTATTTTAAATCAGGTAGACATAATCAAATAGAAACAAATAATGGTTATATTAATTTTAGTAATTTAATTCACCAGTTATCTTTATTATCTTCTACTAGAAGTATACATGCTCAATTAAAGTCTGCTATGTTTAAGAATGCTTTAAAATTAGTTGCACCTAAATGGAAGACTGTACAAGATATAACACCTACAATACAATTAGGTTGCATGTACATTCCGGAAACTATAAGTGTTAAGGATAGAAATAAAATCATATCTAATGCAATTTTAGATGCTTCATTTAATTTAAGTAGAATTTCTTTAGATACAAGATTAAATGTTATTAAATTAGTAACAATGAATGTTACACAGTTAAATGAAGCAACTCCTTTACAGTATTTAACTGTATTAGATATTGCACATTCTTTAGGTTATACAGTAAAAGCTTTAATAGAGTATTGTGGTATTAAATATATAAGTACTATTGAGCAAGTAAAAGATATGAATTGTTCTGTTACTTTATATACTTCTGATAGTGTTGTTGTTCATAGTTATAGGTCTAAACTTTTTGGAGAAAATATAGTTTTAGATTTTGATAAATTTAAAGAATTGTATGAAAGAGAATTATTAAAAACGCTTTCATTTGAAAAGGATAAAGCTTACGTAGTTACTAATCAAAAGATTTTAGTAGAAGATTTATTTGATACTACTTCTTAGTAATAGCAAAAGTTTTTGGAGGAGAACGATGAAATATTTTGTATTTGATGTTGAGTCTACAGGACTTACTAAAGCAGATAGTGTAATACAACTTGCAGGATTTCTATTAAATGAGGATTTTAGTATACTCAAAGCAGTAAACTTTTATTGCAATGTAAATACTATTATTCCACAAGACGTTATAGCAATCCATGGTATAGATAATAGAAAATTGTGGTACCTATCTCAAGGTAATTATCTAGAGGATTATTTAGAAGAGTGTGAAATTTTAAGCAGTCCTCATGATATAGTTTTTGTGTCTTACAATATAAAATTCGATACAAGATTAGTAAATCAATCTCTATTAAATAGTGGTAATCTTCCAATTGATTTTGGTAAATCAGTTAGAAGTTTACCACATTCCACTAATGGAGAGAATTACAATCTTTGTTTAATGAATACTCTTAAGGATTATTTAGGTATAGGTAAGTATTGTAAGTTGAAGTTATTAGCAGAACAATATCTTACAGATTGGAGTGAACAAACCATTTTAAATGTTTTAACACATTTAGCAAAAGTCCATAATATAGCTATAACGCATGATAATAAGTTTCATGATGCATACTATGATGCATTTATAGCAACATTATTATTTGATAAGTTTAAGAATTTATATAAACCTTCGTATTTCAAATCTGTGAAATAAGAGGTGAGTTCTAATGAAGTATCAAGAGATAGTTAATAAAATTGATGACTGTAAAGATAGATATTCTAATCAAGAATTAAAGATTAAACGTATAGAACAATCTATACAAGATTTAGTAGTTCAAAGACAAGTAATAGATTCTAATCAAAAATCGGAAATAGACCGTAAACGAGAAGAAGCTTTACAGGCAGAAAAATTAAAAATCTCTCAACCATTAGAAGACGAATTAAATCATTATGAAGACACTAGAAATAAACTATTGTGTGAGGGAAATAATAAACTAGTCGATATAACTTATGAGAATTATCGTAAAAAATATTTTAATAAATTTGGTAGTACAGATGAAGTAAAAGAAGATATTGTTTTAGTAAGGGAGTATGTTAATAAGGTTACAGGGGAACGTTTCAGGGAAGAATTATTTAATCGCTTACAAAATAAGCATATAAAATTGTCCCACGAAGAACTAGTACATTATTCACAAGAGTTACGTACATTAACCAATATGTTACAAAAACTTTCTTATGAAACAAAATTAGATATTGCAAAATTTATAGATATGATTTTAATAAAATTAAATCCTTGTAAAGATGAAGCTGACGCTAATCATTTAAAAGACGGTGTCCTAATGTATTTAGGAGTTTGTAGTCTAATATCCATAGTTTTAATATTTTTTGCATCATCAATTTTTATATGTGTTCTATTTATCCTAGCTATTTTTAATGTTTATAAGAATTGGAATATTTATAATTTAGTACTTAAAAGTAAGCTAATAGAGGACAATATTATAGAAATCGAAAAGATAGCCAACACTGAAATAAATAATTTAGTAGAAACAAATAGAGAAAAAATTAATACTGTTATAAATAAAAAATTGGTTAAACTAGATGCAATCATAGATGATAAAAAATCAGAACTACAAGAAGAGTTAATTAATGTTCAAAATAATTTTATATTTAATGCTGATAAAGTTAAGGCAAGTTATAAGATAAGTTATAGTAATATTAACTCACAAGAAGACAAGTTAAAAATAGATTTATCTAATGCTAGAAAATCTCTTAATATTATTGATGATGAATTAGATAGTTTAAGAAGAGAAAAAGAACTAGCTAGAGAAAGATTATATGATGAATTCTTTCCAACAGATAAAGTTTTCGAAATTAAATCTTGTTCATTCGATAACACATTTTTAATAGACAATAATTTAGAACCACCATTATTTTGGGAGCATCCAAAGCAGGCTTGTGTATTTATACATGATGATAAACATACTGTATCTGAATTTGTTAACATAATCGCTATGCAATTGTTATTACGTATAAATTTAACAAACATATCTTTACAATTCTTTGACACTTTAACAGTTGGAGCTTTAGCTTCTTTATTTATGCACGAAGACCTTGTAATTGTTAAATGTTTTAGGGAACCACAAGAAATACAAGAAGGCCTTAAATCATTAAAAGATTTATTGAATAAAAGAATTATTTTAGTAGGCAATCGTGGTTCACTTGATGCCTATAATGAAGATATGATTAAATCCGAGTCTGTTACAGAATCTTATATATTTGCATTCTTCCAAGTTCCTCTAACGACTTATCTTAAAGATGAAGAATCACCATTAAAGTTATTAATAAATAATGGTCCATCAGTTGGAATATTTGTGCATCTTTTTGTAACAAAAGAGGAGTTAATAGAATCCAATAAAGGTGGGTATAAGTTACTTTCTGAGGTAAAGAATATTTATGAATTAAATGATGTAGGCGTTTATAAATATAAGAATAAGGATAAACTTTTAGATGAAATTAGCAATAATAAATCTCATGTATCTGAGAGTAAAGGTTCTACATTCTAAAGTATAATAAGTTAAAAATATCATTTAGCTTGGATAAACTAAACCCTCTTTTGTAAATTATGCTCACTATAAAATAATGAAAAAAGAAAAAGAGTATGTGGGCTTGTATCGAGAATAAGGTTCACATCATTAATCTTATTTTAACCCTTGTTCTCGTTATATAGATATATTATAATGTGAAAATTCAAGGAGGTTTTTACGCTATGTCAATGTCTTTAAATCTAGATTTCATACCCCAATTAAAACAAGCAAGAGCAGAACTTGAGGATGCTAAGGTATCCATAAAGAGTGGTGTAAGACAATCTGTTGATGTTGCTATGGATAGTAACAGTCCTAAACTAAAGAAGTCCGCAGATTCAATGGACGTAAGTAGTAGTGCATTATTAAGTACAATAGATGAAACTATTGAGAGTTTTTCAAAATTAATAAAGTATTATGAAGGCGCAATTGCGGCTCTATAATTGTAGGAGGTTTAATTTATGTCAGGTTTAGTTAAATTAGATTCAGCACAATTAGACAGTTCAATAGGACAATTAAAGAAGGGTTATAATGTAGATACTTTAGACATAATGGCGAGTGTAGCTAGTAAATTAAAAAATACAGGCGATTCAAACCCTTTAATTGAACAAGCATTAGATAATTGTAAGAGTTTCCAGTCACAATATAATATGTGTTTGGAAGGCGTTGATAAATTCTTAGATGAAATGGGTAAAGTATACGATATAGCAGAGTACCTAAGCAAACAAGCAAATATAGGTGCTGTAAATAGTAGAGATACTTCATTCACAACTGAAAATGTTGATGTTGACGCTATAAGAATATAAATATATAGGTATAGGGGTTTTTGAACCCCTATACTTTTTTAGGAGGTAGTGTTATGATTCTTTACACAGATATGCTTGTTAATAATCAACAAGTAAACATTGTATTGTTAGCAATACTAAAAGACAAAGACTCAGAGTTAGCATTCTCATCTGTACAGATGTTGCAAGATACTGAGTTACTAAACATTTTACAGGATAAAGGTTATCCTGTGTTTATTGATAGTGTTAGTGGTTGTAAACAACCGTTTGTAAGTTGTGACCAATCCACAGACGTTTATAACATAACCAAGTTCTACTCTTTCGTAAAGGAAAGAAAACTTTATGATGTAGAAGATAAAGCCCTAACACAAATACAAGGCATAATAAAACAAGGTATGGGAATTGAAGTATCTCTAGAGACAACAAGACTTGTACTGAATGCTTGTAGTGAAATTAATAGTTATTTAAGAGGTGAATTATCTTTTGAAATAAAAGCATTAACTAAACTTACACGTAATCCCGATAGAACTTTAGAGTTAATAAGAGAAATTAATTTTGAACATAGTCAACCTAACTATATACGTTCAGGTATAAACAAAACTGAATTTATGAGAACTCCTTCAGACCACGTATTCCTAGAGATACCAAAGTATGAAGATATTAGAGCAGATTTACCTATATCAATACCTAAGGAACAATCTGTTAGAGTTGCATATAGAACAGATAAGTTCTCAACAATTAATTATAAATCTGCATTAGAAAAGACAGATGATATAAGAACAATTGTTGGTAATCCTGATAATAATGATATGCCATTACAAGATAATGAAATGGATTTTTATAATGCATTAAAAGAATTAATGGACTACGGTATATCACAAGAGTATGGTGATAAAGACCCAACCAAGTATAAAAATCATCCAGTTAGTTCTAGAGTAGTAAAAGACTATCTTATAGACTTAGCAATAACTGTTGCAAGTTGGGGTTGGTTTCATACAGGAGCGTATCCTACTTCTTTAGAACAAATAACAGATGATTCAGAAAAAGAGTTAGATATTCTAGACCCGGATGGTGATAAAGGAAATGAACCTGAAGCTATCTATGGTCGTAAAGGTTATAGACCTGTAAATAATGATTTGAGAAATTTCGTAGAAGCTGATAATGCTATAAAGAGTTTTATAGAAGGTGTAAGCATTGAAAATCCTTATGCAGCTTGTGAAGCAGTTGTTAAACTATTAAGATGGGGAAGCAGAAAACCTTCAAGATTGAAATTAGATGGTTCTGATAAGTATTTAAACCTAGAGAACTATAGAGTTAATAGTGCTTCGGGTTCTTTCTCTACTTTAGAAGTAAAGAAGTCCGGAACAAGAATATATACGCCTTATAAGATTATAATGGCTAACAGTAGATTTGCAGATACTTCTTATTTAAGAGACCATAAAATTAGTTCTAACATTTTAGAAGTTCCAGTAGGTTTATTGTGCATAAAAGAATATGTTAATGGTACTTGTCAACTAGTTGCATTTTCTATGTTAGATGTTGTTAAAAATGTAGAAGAGCATAAAGATGAAATATATGGACTAACATTAGATAGTAATGATAAGATTAAATTCAATCTTGATATTGATGAAGAAGATGTGTTAGACCTAGGACAAGCCGTTTCTCAGATAGCTAATAATACTGATTCCACAAACGTGTATTATACTTCTGACAGTTTTAAAGATATGTTCTTAGCTTTAGAAATACCTGTAACTAAAGTATCTCACTTATCTGTATTAGATTATGGTATTAACGATAGTAGCATTGGTTTTAATATTAACTCTCAACAATTCGAGAGTGCAGAAGATTTAACTATTAAAAGTAGTTTATCTAATATACCAAAGATGAGTTATATAACAACTCATTTAGTTAGTAAGTTACTTCCTATTGTATTTGATGTAGATAAAAAATATAAAGAAGTTTTAGATGATATTGATAATTCATCAGGGATGGTTTCGTTAGAAGATGTATTGAATATGTATTCATTAAGTATGATTAGATTAGGTAGTAATATTGATGTACTAGATAAAGAAGAACAAGGTAGTACATTAGTTAATAATACTATAAATCAATTAGAAAATAAATTAAGTAAGCTAAATGCTTTTAAGGACACTAATGTTCAAGAAGATAATAGACGTGAAGGGGATGTTGATGTGAATATAAATGATATGATAACTAAGTTAGAACCTAGTGACCAAGTAGCTGTAGTATATAGAGAATATAATAAAGAAGATGGAACAATAGGTAGAGAAAATATAGGTTATGTATGTATTAATAAGATAAAAGGTCGTTATATATTTGCTAAACCTGATTTTAAATGTGTAGTAAATGAAAATCAAAAACTTAATATAAAGGCTGTTATAAAAGTAGCACTACATGACTATTATGCCGCATTAATGGGTAAACCTCAGTCATGTGTTGTTAGATTTAATGATGATGCTACATTCGAATATTTTGCTAATCTATTAGCTAAGTACAAAGTTAAAGATTTCTAATAGTATTAAATTAATAATCTAAGGAGTGTATATGTTAGATATCGATATTAATTTTTTTAAAGGAATTATTAATGATGTTGCAGAACATTATAAGAATTCTTCTTTGCAACCTTTAATGTTTGATGCATTCATGACAAAAGCTCTTAATAGATATTATAAAAAAGAAGTAGAAAATCGAGAACGACAAATAATAGAAGCAAAAAATAAACAAAAAGAAGAGTTAAAAAGATTTCCTGATAGGAAGCCTAGAACAAGGATACCTCCACCATTGTACCCTATGAACCTAGAGTTACCTAAATCTATAAAAGATATAAAAGAAGGTAGATTCTTTACAGGTACAAAAATTAATATACCTAAACCGTTACAATGGAGAGGTAATCCACTTTGGTATAAGAATAGTACCTATGGAATTAATCTCAGATTTGGCTATCAAGATGGTGACAGTACTCGTGTAAGTACTGTTGCTTTTAATGATAGTAAGATTCATATGTTTTTAGGTGGTGTTACTGGTTTCGGAAAATCAGTTACATTGAATTCTTTAATATTTGCTATGTGCATGGAATATCCACCATGGGAATTAGATATAGTAATGACAGATGCTAAGGTAGTTGAATTTAAGCAATATGGACTTAATGCACAATTACCTCATATAACAACTATAGGTGCAACTAAAGATACTGACTATCTAATCTCTATATTAAAATATTTTGTTGACCGTATGGGATTAATTAATAGTGAAGTTTATAGTGCTGGTTATCAAGGTATGAAGACTGCAAACCTTATAGAGTTTAGAAATGCAACAGGTGCAGTGCTTCCACGTACTGTTATAATAATGGATGAAGTACAAGCTATGTTTAGAAACGCAACAAATAAACAAAAAGAGGAGATATCCTCTATGTTAGATTTATTCTCTGCAGTTGGTCGTAGTGCAGGATGTCATTTACTTCTATGTTCGCAATCTCTAGGGAGCGATATAAATAAATCAACTTTAACTAATATGAATATGCGTGCTTGCCTAGGATGTAATAAAGATGTTTCAAAGACTATATTAAATAATGAAGAAGGTAGTACGATTGTACAAAAAGGACATTTAATATATAACCCTGAATACGAGAAAGAAGACATGGCAACTAATATGCATTTTAAAGTTCCTTATTTATCTCCTGATGTATTTGCGGAAGTATCAGAGTTACTAATTGAACACAGTAAAAAATTAGGATTTAAAAAGACTCTCAATTTCTATGATGAACAAAATACTATTCCAGTTTCACGTAATCCGAGTTATATAGCTAGCTTTCCTCGTAGAGAAGATTTAATATATTTAGGGGAGCCTTCATATATAGTAGATTCTGAATATAAAATTCTATCTATTAAATTATATGCTGATGATTTCAGTAATAAGGAAACAATAGATGTAGATGATATTGAAGGAGAAGGAAAGAATCATATATTTGTTGGAGGAAGTAGTTATAAAGAAAGCGTAAGATTTCTAATAATGTTGAAAGATAATATTATACTTCATCCTAGAGCTGAAAATTATTTTATGGTTGGAAGAACTAGTGTTATGAAAGCCGCAGGTTTAGATAAATTACTCCCTAAAGGAAAGATAATAGACAAGGTAGATAATATTAAATGCGTTTATTACAATGACATACGACGAGGTGTCTATATGCGTGAAAGGTTAGTGGAATTTGATAAGAAAGTATTTCAAGGTTTTGAGATATCTATAGATGATTCCTTTTTAGTTCTACGAAATGCAGTACAATCTAAAGTACCTGAGTTGTTTACTTCTACAAATGAATCTACTAGTGTAAGAAGATTGTATCTTTGGTATAAGTATTTGTTATTGGAAAATGGAGCAGAAGATTTCTTAGGATTTCCAACTATTCCTAATTTAGATAAAGAAGCTAGAAGTTTACATTCCAAGTATTTTACAAATAATAGAACTAATAATTTGTACAATGAAGCAGACGATAATTTAAAAGCTAAGTTAAATAATATTAAAAATAAATATGAAACTTTTATGGATGCGGTAAATCTTATTGTCAATCCAATGGTTGCAATTATGAAGAAATATATTTCATATGATTGTATAAATAAACAATTAACTGCAAATAGTTTACCTGTAATGTTTGCATGGATTTTAGTTGCAGATAGTATAATTGGATTTGGTTCAAGTCCACATCCGACATATATTGATGGATTTAAAGAGCTAATGCGTAAAGGTTCTGATTTACATGTAATATTTATTTTAAATAGTAGTACAGATGAATTAATGACTGAGATAAAAGATTATATAGGTTATTATATAACTGACAGTCTTGTAGAATCTCCATATAATAAATTACAAACAACAGTACCTGCTACTACACAACCAATGCTTGGTATATTAATTCGTAGAGATAAACATGATTGGAAAAAGTTTAAGAAAGTAAGATTTGATGATGAAACATTCTTAAGTATTTAAAGAATGTAATAGGTACAGGTGTGTGTAATACCACACCTGCTACTTTATGTATTACCAAAGATTCATATAATATAAAATTATACAATTTTGATGATATAAGAAATTAGTAGGAGGTAAGTTGATGAACAGAAGTGTCACTTTACAGATAAATGATGAAGATAAACAATCCTCTAATCATATACATGATATTCTTATACAATTAAGAAGAAATGTAAATCCTATTCATTATAATAGGATAAATGAGGTATGTCAAGTATTAGACCCTAATGTTTCATATAATTATATAAGTACAAAAAATGAAGAACGTTTGAAAAATGTACTATTTAATTTTAAACATGATAAAGAATTAATAGATAGAAATATCCTAGTGTTAAGTGGTGATGTAAGCTTAACTCCACAATTAAGTTTTAAAGGAACTTTCATATGTATTCTTCTAATAGGCACTAGAAAATGTTTTAATAATATAACTATAGAGCATACAATTGTTACGTATGAATATGACACAAGATTACTTGTAAATTATTAGGAGGTTACTATGTTAGTATATACAGTGAAAAATTATATAAACTACCTAAAGCAGTATGCTGGTGGTAATAAGTATGAATTAACTTTAGTCGGAGCAGAAACAAAGAATAAATATACTTTTATTATTGAAAAAGAAATAAGACTTATAGTTAATAAAAGTGGTATTGATTGTCTTCTAATGACTATTGAGAATATAGAACAACTACAATTATTGGATATTAATTTCTATCCTAAAAAACTAATAGAAACAACATATAAACCTGATGGTACAATGTATGAACGTACAGATATGAATATACAGTATTCAGCACCTTTATATGTTAAACTCTTTAGATTAATGAGAGAACGTGTTAGTTTTGTTTTTAGACAAGATGATACTTATCATTATTGTTATTATGTAGATGGTAAGGTTTTATATATTGAAGAAGATGAAACAGATTATAATGTAAAAGGTACAAGCTTATTTCAGTTAGAGGTTTCACATCCGGGGCATGAAATTCTTTATGTATCACCGCCTATGCGTAGATACAGTTATGGTGAATATATGGATACACAACATGCTATTGCTCGAAATAAAGGAAAGACTTTCGGCAAGTTTAAATTCGATAGAAGAATTAAAACACAAGGGTAGGGTGATTGTATGTTAAAGTTCACTAAAGACTCTAGACCAGATGCTGAAAAGTATTTTAAACGTTTATCTCATAGAAACTATATTTATTTTCATAAGCCTACTGCAGAATCTATAAAGGCATATGAAAGTTCTAGAGCACAGACTTTACAAAGTTTAGCTTTACGTTGTATGTTAGCCACAAGTAATAATTTCTATAAAACATTACGTAATGCAGATTTGCGTAATTATTTAATAGATGAAGAGTTTTGTCCTAGCTATAGATTTGACAGTAGGGATAATAACTGTGGTTATTCTGTAGCAAAGAAGACTGTACTTGAACCTTTATTTGAAGATGGATATGCAACAGAATTCTTAGGCTACTTCCTAGACTTTAAAGGTACTTCTAGTAGATGTAGTAATATAGATTCAGTAATTAAAGCGTGTAGACATTCAGATGAGGTAGATAATTTTAATAGAGAATTAAGCAAGGTACATTTTAAAGTCGATGAAATATCTAACTTAAGATTTGGATATAGTGATATTGCTCTTGTTACAATGATAGCTCATGAGTATGATGAAGCAGTTACTGTACCTAAAGGATATGTTTTAGTGTGGGGAGATTTTAAACAATCAGATTTAAGAATAGCCTATAATCTATTATTACGTGATGAAAATAACTCTAAGATAATGGATAAGTACACAGACAAGTACGAAGGGCTTGCTCGTATAGTTGCAGATGTCTTTAATGAAGAGTTTGATGAAGAATCTTTTCTTAAGGAAAGAGATTTATATAAGGTTCATACTTTATCAACTATGTATGGTAGACGTAAAGGTAAGACTGCTAAAGCAGACAAGTTTATATCTAAGCTTTCAAGCTATTTAGATAACTGTCCTAGATACAAAGAATTCTATAGACGATTAGATTCTAGATGTAAGTTAGGATTACCAATACAAGTAACCGATTATTTTGGACATACTACTGCAATTGAAGTTTCCAAGTATAATCATAAAGATACTATATTTGCCGCATTAAATAGTCCTATACAAACAGGTACTTCACAAATAATGATACTTTTATGTAATACTGTATTAGATATGTTTTATGAGCGTGGTTATACTGAAGATGATATTTCTATTTATTATAATAGACATGATGAACCGTTATTTATGGTAAAAGAAACAGCTTTAAAAGACTCTTGGATATTTAAAGAATGTTCTAGAATAATTGTAGATAACTGGACTCCTCTAGAGATGGATTTTAGTTTTGGATATCAATATGGAAATGAAGACCAAGGATTAACTGCGATTGTTTTAGATAACTGGAAAAAGAATGAGCATAAGATTACTAATGTAGAATCTGATACAAGTAATGAATTTACTTACTGCCCAGTACCTAAAGCATTAAATGTTTCTTTTGCTTTAAGTAAATTACCAAATCATAAAACAATAATGGCGTGTTATTATTTAGATGATAATACCTGTCAGTATTTCTTACTAGAGACTACAGAAGCTACTACGTACGAGGAGTTATTAAATATAGTAGAAACTAAGTTTGCATTATCAGATGAGCAACTATATAATTCAGATTATAGAGGAGTTGTAGTTCATAATGGATTAATAGATAAGAGTAGCTTCTATTCCTACATGTTCTTTAATTATATAAAAGATAACTCTCTTGCTGTACAGAAGGCAGAAATACTTGCAGTATCCATGAATAGTAAATACTGTAAGAAGTATAATCTTCAACCTAGTGTAGATACTTCATTGTTACAATACAATATAGAATTCCTTGATTCTGTTAAACAAGATAATAAATTAGTTTAATAAGGAGAAGTTATATGGTCAAGATAACCAAACAAAATTATTTATTTAGTAGTGCAGGTGTTATAGACTTTATACAATGTCCGCAATGTAATAGAGCTAGAATTAGAAGAGGAGATAAATACTGTTCTAATTGTGGAGTAGAATTGGACCAAAGTGAAATAAGTAATTTCGCATATGATACGTATAGTATAGATTTACAAACTTATGCAGATAGCACTGTAACTCTCATAGAGGATTTACTCAATCGTGGAAAATTATAAAAGAAATACTAATAAAAAGTTATTAGATATTTATAAGGTTAAAGGATTAAAGTATACTATATCGTTAGCAGAGACAATGCTAAAAGTAGGTAACCATAAAAAAGATAAAGTCTTTAGAAATAGTGTTCATGGTGAAATTTGTGAAACAGTATTAGAGTGTTGTATCCTAGAGTTTCTAAAAGAATACAAACAACAAACTGTAAATTGGTTTTATGAAAAAGGTTTAATATTGAAAGACCCTGAAAGAAAGAATAATTATTTTACAGAGTTAGATATTACATTATTTACAGGTTATAAAGTGTTAGCTTTTGAATGTAAATCTTATGGAGGACCTAAGACCTTTACAGATGAGTGTAAAGTATCTAGACCAAACTTTAAGACTGTAGATGTATATAAACAACACAGAGGACATTATATAACTTTGATGAAAAATATTAAATGGTTTAAATCTAAAACAGATGATTCTAAAATAGTCGCACCTTTTAAGATTGCATATTTTGATTTTTCAATAGGTTCTATTGTTGATAAAAGAGATAATAAATGGAAAGATTTAATGCCAATAATTACAGTAAAAAATGTTCAACAATTATTGGTATCTAATTTAAATAAACCTATTCATTGGGATTTAAAAGGATTAAAAAAGGCGGTGGAGTTGATTGTTAAGAATAAGGAAGAGAATACGAAAAAGCATTTGGATTTCGTTACTTCTCTTAGGAGTAGGAAGTAGTTTTTGTATCAGTTACTTCGACATACATTTAACTAAAGATTTAGAAGCGACATTACAAAAGAAACATGGAAGTGATTACCCTAACATTCTTAACTACACTAATTTTAAAATAAAAGATTTAAATATTTTACACCTAGATAAGTATATACCCAAACAACCTGATATGAGTTGGTTTACAGGTTATAATAAAAATGATTTAGATAAGGTCAGTGAAGTTATAAATAAAATGAATGACTTCTATTATATTGAATATCAGAGTAATCCTAACCTACTTGAAAAACATGGAGGTAATTGTCAAGCCCTTGCTTTACGTTTTAAGGATTATTGTAAGATGTTAGATATATCGTGTAATATAGGTTATACAAAAGACCATATGTATAATATTATAGATATAAACAACACACAATATAAGGTTGACTTAGTTAATAAAACAATGGAGGAAGTGTAATGAAGAATATCGAAAAAATATTAAAAATTTGGAGCGACTTAGAAGTTAGCTATTTTAGTAATAGTTCTAAATTTAAAACTAGATTAGACTATCTAAAGTTTATTGTTGGTTATGATTCAAAAACTAACACAACAAAGATAGATTATTTAAATAGTAAATTATCTAGTGAAGCTGTTAACTATACGGAACAAGAACTAGTGCATTATTCTTTTGTTACAAAAGTTTTAGAATGTGTAGATAAATTTCTAGTATCTAAACAGTCTGTAGAGATAAATAACTTGAATATATTTGTTGCTTCATTACAACAAGAACTACAAACACAGAAAAGTTATACTAGAAAATTAGATAAAATGTTCTTTAATAATTTACTCCTAGCGAGTAATGAAATAAAAGATAATACAACTGAAGACACTTCAAATTTAAATTTCTTTAGTTCTATTTATGAAGTGTATGATACATTTGGAGACACTTATATTTTAGATAATGAAGTTCCAACTGAATTACGCATAATTGCAGACCACAAAGATAATTTTATTCTCTATAGAAAATATGATTTGGATTTATTATTAGATGAGTATTCTGAAAATCCAACAGAGTTTAAATACAAAGTATTGATGGCATGTAAACATTTAATGTCTGTAAAATCCTTACGTTATAATTCAGTATTCTTGAGTTCTAAATATTTAAAAATAGATAAAAATAATGATGCTACTTTAACACTTGGTTCTAAGAAAATAAAAGTATCTTTAACTAAAAGGAATATAATAGAGTTAGAAGATTTGATTTTATATAGTTTATCAGTTACAACAAAGTATGATACTTTTAAAGTATTTGTAGTTAAATAGGAATACAAATGGAATTCAGTAGTATTGCAAAAGCAGGAATAGATAAAATTTATAAAGAAGACATACAATCTCAAAGAGTATTTATAGAAAATATTTGCAGTAAAGCAAGACATATGGATTCAAATATAATTTATAAAGCTCAAGGATTTTATGTTCCAAATGATAACTATATGACTAGATTTTTTGGTGGTGGAATAACACAAAGTTCGTTTGATTGCTATGATGGTTTCGGTGATTGTTATTGGTTAGGTTTCCTAGTGTTCCCTATCTACAATCTTGTAGATGAAATAGTGGGCTTTGTTGGTTTTAATCCAATAAATAAATTAAAGAGTAAAGAACCTGAGTTTTGGAATTTAACATCTTACAGACATTCAGGTAAGTCTTTATTTGATAAATCAAAACATATATTTAGTCTGCAGGGTGTAGTTGACAAGGCTATCAAAGATGGTTATATTATTCTGACAGATGGAGTTTTTGATACTTTATCTGCTGTAGATTGTGGTTTAAATGCAGGTGCTTTGTTAGGTTCTTATGTTGGAGAAGCTTTATTAGTTATATTAAAGTTTATTGATAGAATTTATTTATCAATGGATAATGATGAAGCTGGTTTAAAATTATTAAATACCTTAAAGTATTATAGACCTGATGTTATGGCTATCAAACAAAATAAATTTAAAGATTTAGATGATGTATTAACTAGTCAATATAGAGAAATATTTTTAGAACAGTTTAAACAACATAATATGTTAAAGTATAAGACAGACTTGATTTTAAGATTTAAATAATAATGGTTTGTAGTTGGTAGTTTAGTATCACCAACTACAAATCAAGTAAGCTTATTGTTTTGTGATTTCCAATAAATAATTAATTACATAGGTATTATAAGATACCATGTTAATCTAAGGATATAAAGTGAATATACTTTTATAGTAGGAGGTTATTATGAAATCTAGATTACTTGAAGCTTTTGAAGGTATAGATGATATAAGGAAAGCTCTTCCTCAAATTCAATCTACACTACTTAAACTTGGCATTACAAAAGAGGACATGCTTACAAGAGGAGAGTCTATTTCAAAACAATTAAAGGAAGGTTCTATATCTATTGAAGACATATCTAAAAGTGATAGTGCTTGTTTAATAATGTATAGACAACCTAAAGATACAACACCAAAACCAAAACCAAAATCAAAACCTAAACAAGAGATTGAAGATAGTATTCCAACTTCTTTTTCTGCAAGACAACCTAAACAGACAAATACTAGAGACACACTATTTGAAAATTGTAGAGCAGTTATAGAGCAACAATATAATGTAGTTTTAATGGGATATAATAGTTTAGAAAGAACTATAGGTGTTGTTGACTTTTTATATAAATTAGCTAATTCACAAATCTATCAAAAATATATAGATTTACCTTTAGCAGAATTAACAAAGTATCGTAGAATGATACAACCTAAAGAAAAGGAACGTAGAGCTAATGCTAATGTTCGTTTAGATAAGACAACTCAAAGTTATTTATCTTGTGCTGAATATGAAGTACGTTATAATCAATATAAGCCTTATAGAGATTACATTGACAGCCTTAATAATAATGAGAGAAAAGCGTTACAAATGTTATATAAAGATTTAAAAAGTAAAGGTTACTTTACTAAATAACAATTATAGCTTGATTTAATATAACCTTTATCTTAAATTCTAGTGATATATAATATTGTGTAGTTTAAAAAGAACACTTATAAATGTTCTGCCACTGTAACCATATTTTACACACACACATATTATTAGAAATTATAGTGACTATTGTTAGTCACTATAATTATTTAGATTAATAACAAAGAACATATTTTAAATATTTTCCTATTAATGTTTACTTTATATTAAACCTTGTATTAGATATTTAAGGGTTTATAAAATCGTGAAACAATAAAATAGGAGTTATGATGTTAACTATTTTTGAACCTAAAAAAGTTGAATACAAAAAAGAAACTTTTGAAAAGATATCTAGTAATTTATTATTTAAATATCCTTTAACTACATCTGAAATAAGGAGTAGTTTAATAACTAAAGATTTGACACATATAACAATGAAACAATCTGATAATTTAGATTGGTTTGATAATGAGGAGTTTAAAGACTTAAAGAACTATACTCAAATTGAAAATAGTTATTCTGAAGAACTATTTACTAATGGACAAGCATATGAACATTTACTATTTACAGATTGTAAAGACCATTATTTCTTTACAATAAATTTGGATAACTATAGTTGGCATTTATATCCTTTATTTATAAGTTGTAAAGGTACAACTACAGATTATGAAGTGTATCCAAATTTTAATAACTTTAATGATTATTTTGATTTTTATAAAGATTATTTAGTTTCTTGTAAGATACTAGAGAGTATACAACTTAATCATACAAGAACTGTTTATTTATAATTAATATAGCAGGCAGTTATTGCCTGTTTAATTTAGTTATAAATATTGTGTATACAATAAATAACTATAAATACAAATAACAAATGTTAAGAAAGTAGGAGGTAAATCAATGTCAAAAATTGATGAATTAGTACAAGGTTTTATGTCTGACGACATAGCAACAACTTCAGAGTTGAAGTTAAGGGATGAAAACATTCAAAAGAAACATAAAATAAAGAGATTAACTAGATTAAAGAAGGAGCCTAAGAAAAAGGCTAAACTTTTAATTGCAACAGAGGTTGCTATTCCTTTCAACCCTTTCACAGGTAAAGAGGATGATAAGTACAATAGAAACCAAAAGTTCAGACCTTTAAAATCTCAAGAGACTATGATGAAAGCTATTAAGAAAATAGCTAACGAGAATCCTGAAAGTAAAGAAGTATTTATGTCTAAATCAGGAGTTGCTGATTGGGATACTTCAGACTACACAGTTATAACTGATGCAGATAGAAAAGTACTTAACAGATATAGAGTTCCTAGAGTATTTACTTTACCAGTATGTAGAGTTAACATACCAGTATTTACAGGTAATGCTTTTGGTAAAGAATATTTATTAAGAGTTAAGAGAGACCCAATAACAGAGCAAGTAATTGGTGAAATGCCTTTACCTCTAATGATTAATAAGTTAATGAATGACAGAGCTTACGAGCAACAAAAGAAATTAGAAAAAGATATTAAAGACGGTGTAGAAGTTCTTAATGATAAAGATAAAGCTAAAAAGATGAAAGACATTAGAGATAATGAAGTTCTAGTAACTGGAGACTATCCATTAAACTTTATCATGGCTATGGAGATTCCGTTAAACGGTCAATCTGAAGTAACTGATAAAGCTAAACTTTCTGATTTAACTTATCAAGATATGTTCAAGCAAATGAAGCTTGTTAAATGTGGTAAAGAAATGTCAATTACTTTAGACAAGTTCACTTCAGGAGACTACACTAAGTTAGATAAATACGATAACTTCTGGGAAATAGATATGAACTGTTCAGATGATGAAGACCCAAAAGACCTTGGAAGTAATACAAGATATGAAAAAGCTATGGAGCCTATCATAGAACATAAAGATTTCAAATCATTATCAGATTCTTTTGCAGGTTTCTTTGATGATTCTGACGATTTAGAAAAAGTATTTATGAGTTCTTCATTCGTTTCAAAATTAACACCTGAGTTAGAATCTAACTTATTAGATGCTGTTTCAAATCTAATGAGTTTAGATGATAGTTGTATGACTGACGCAGTTGTTAAAGCTAATGCAGATATCATAACTTTATTATTTGATGCCGAAGGTGATGCTAAAATAGCTGAAGCTGAAGTTGGATTAGGTGATGAAGGTGAATTAGATGAAGAAGCTTCTGCTAAAGCAGGTAAAGAGTTTAACATTAAAAATATTTTATCAGATGATGAAAGTACGTTAGAAAACGAAGATACTGAAGCTGAGATTGAAATAGAAATATAAGGGGATGGGGGACTTGTTCCCCTATCATTATATCCACACTTGAATTAATATACAAACCCTCATCCTATTTTATATTGAAATATAATAGTATGTTATTTGAAGTGTGATTATAACAAAAGCACCCAACGAGATATACGAGAGATGGTTAATCAATATTATATTTACGGAGGGCATATGAATAATTTAAATCAAGTAAAAGATGTTAATGTGATGACAGTTGAAGGTAAGGGTATTATAACAAAGATTTTAGATTCTTTTAAATCACCTTACGACATAAATAAATATAACGCAAGTCAACAAAAAGAGTTTATAAAGTTTAAGCCATCATTGGTTTTGTTCCTAAAGCAGGCAAGTAGTGAACTTATAAGGTTTGCATTAAATGAAGAGCCGGACTTAATAGATTCTTTACCTAAAGAATATCAAACTAAAGAAGTGTGTCGTAAAGCAATAGTTAGCAACCCAAAAAACCTTGCACATATTGTAGACCAAGATGATATTATTTGTAGATTTGCAGTTAATATAGATTTATCTAGTGTACAATATATAAAGGATAAATCAATACAGATTTCAATTCTAGAAGAATTAGAAAATAGTCATTCACATATTAGTAATAGTTAAATTATATGTGCGTGTCTAAGGACATGCACTTTTACATATAGCAATTTTATGGAGGTGAAAATATAAATATAATATGTAAACAAATGAACCTGTTTGATGATTAACTATTTAATGTAAACAAAAGAGCCTATTTTGGTTGAATATAAAATATGAAATAATTATATTTATATTATATCAATGGAGGTTTTAAAATGAAAGGATATTTAAAAGAATTAAAGAAGCTTTGGAATAAAATAAAGAAAGGAACTACAGTTTTCGTTGCAAGTACTCTAGTTGCTACTCTAACAAATAAAGTTGCTAATGCAAGTGCATTAACTATTACACCAACAGTATTAACTAGCTTAAATCTAACAACTTTGGTTTCAGCAGGTTTAATGACGTGTAGTAGTGTTGTAGTTTTAACACAACTATTTATTAATTCTTTATCACCGGGTTTAAAAAATAAATTGGGGGTAGGCAATGAAGAAGTTAGTGAATAAAGTAATAACTAAAATAAAAGAAAGTAAATCTTTACAAGTTATAGGAACTTTAACTGCTTCGATTATAATTTGTGTTTTATCCGTTAAGAGTGGTTCAATTACATCTTTAGAGCTAGAACAGTTTAGTAAGATAGGTAGTTTATTATCTAATGCACTATCTAGTGTAGCTTGTGCTAGTTTAGGAACTATTACAATTAGTAATGTAATAAAAGGAGTATTTTAATGAAAAAGTTAGCTAATTTTGTAAAGAAAGTAAATAATAAATTGGATAGTAATAACTGTTTAAAATGTGGCGCATTAACGCTTTTATCTGTATTTGGAATATATTGTCGTTATGCAAATCCTGTAAATGCTTCTACATTAGGTCCTACATTTAATTATGCAACTACAATAATGAGTTATATATTCTTTGGTACAGGTGCCGTGTATGGTGCAATTGGTAGTGTTTATTATGGTATAAAAGAATATAAAGAAAGAAAATGTTTAAGCTAGTTTTAAACGGATTCAAACAAATAGTATATGTAAGTTTAATCCTAGTAGGTGTTGAAACTTTATATACTCATATACGATTTGCAATAGATAAGACCTAGTATACAATTAATATGTTGTAGTGGCTAGCAAACAAATGAACCAATATTGGTAAGTTATATTATATCAATGGAGGTTTAGAAGAATGTTAAGAAGAATAAAAAATTCAATGAAATATTTTATAATGATATCTTTCTTGGTTGTAGGGTTGTTTATGTTTAAACCGGAACCTACAATAAGAGCTATACAATTTGATACTAATTGTGACACAACTGATTTGTTTAAAGTCCTAGAGATTAAAGATTCTTCAGACATACAAGTAACTAGTTTTTCAACAATAAAAAATTTAAGGTAATATATTTATGTGTATTAGTTTAAATAATTTTAAAACTTCAATTAGTAATTTTTCAGATTATAGTGTTCAAAGTAAAACTGTAATTAAAAATACTACAACACTAGTAACATTACCACTAACGTTGTTACTTTTAATTATAATGGTATTTAAAATAAAAACAGGTTTTATTGTCGCTACTTTAAATACTATAGCACCTATATTTTTATGGGTACAGTTAATTACTTTAGTAACAATATTATTATACTCTATAAGTTCTACAAATAAAATAAACAGAACCATGAACATTTACTCTAATGTAAATACTATAAGTTTTACTTACCTCTATATAACTACTTATTTAGGGATTTATACTTTTACATCTATGCAATGTATTATGTTATCCTTATTAGTTTGTTTAGTTTTTGGTTTAATAGATTTAAGTAAAATTTGTACTAAACATTTGATAAATAAGATAGGAGTGTAGGCTATGAAAGGTAGGATACTAGCTTCTTTGGGTATAATAAGTATATTATGTTATATATTTATTATGTGGAATGAAAGTATTTTTCAGTTGTTAGGTTTTCCTGTATTAATTGTTTTACCTAACTATGTTTCAATAGTGATGGCTATAGTATTATCTTGTATTGTTAGTCCATCTACATTAAGTTTAATTGGTGATAATCATTTAATTAATTTAGTAAAGCATATAACATTTTCACTTATTATATGTTTTCCAACTACATCTTTATTTGGTGTGTTATTTAATTATTCTCCAAATCTAAGTAGTAAGATTATCCTAATTAGTTTAATACAGATGAGTTTCTGTATCTTGTCTGCTATATTAGTTAAGTGGATATGGTATAAGACCTTGACTAAAATAAACCGAAATAAAACTTTAGAAAATGTTATAACATTGTAGAGGTAATAATGATGATTAGATTATTGTTTATAATAGCAGTAATATTAACTGCTTTATATATTTGCAGACTTCCTAAGGAAACAGACTTCAGTTATAATTAAATTACAAATTGGAGGAAAAAGAATGACACATAAGAAAGCTTATTTAGAAGCAGATGTTTCTAGTAATATTATATTACCTAAATTAGTTGCAAAGATTTATGACAATATTAGTAAGAAGCAAGGTATGAACAGTAATGAATTTGTTCAAAATCTTTTAACTAATCAAGTGTGTAATTATGCTACTAGTGGAAGGTATACTGATTCTATTGAAGAGTCTTTAGCAGAGACTGTTAATGCATTAATCAATAAGTTTATAATACGTAATCATTACATTCAACGTGATGGTGTAGTCTATTATAAAGTTGATGTTAATGCTACTTCTAAAGTAATAAAAGATAAGGTATATTTAATATTTACAGAGTTAAATATTTATGAATGGTTTTTGTTAGAGGAGTTACCACAAACAGAGGGACTTCCTTTGAAATTAAAAATGGTTATAGCACGTAAATGTTCTAAAGCTATAGTAGGTGAAAAAGAATTCCTATATTTAGCTGACCTAGTGTTACCTGAGAATTTACAAAACCAAATACCTTCTAACTTTAAAGATAGCTATACTAAGCTTAGTGAAGTTTAAATTATCATCTTAAATTACTAACATTTTAATATTAAATTAAGGGAGTTACAAATGATATATATTGACAACATTAGATTTGTTAATTGCCAATCTTGGAAAGATGAGACTGTTATCTTCAAGAAAGGATTAAATGTTATTAGAGCAGAAAATAATACAGGTAAAAGTGTTATTTTTAAATTCCTAAAGCTAACTTGCTCTCCAACATATTTCTCTAGAAGAGAACGAGAATATTTAATAAGACATGGTGCAGATTATGCAGAGGTAACTTATTTATTTTCTGACAAATCTGTGGCAGTTGTTAGGGTTTTTCCACAACGTATTATATATTATTTTACACCTAACTATAAGACTGTGGATTATACACAGAAGCAAGATATTCCACATCCTGATATATTAGACAGGTTATCTTTAATTGTTGAAAATGAAAGTGGATTTATAGCAAATCTTTTGGATAGAGACCAGGATTTGTTACTTGTTTCTAGTAATATGAAGTCTAACTCTAACCTTGTTAAAGTTCTAACTGAGCATAGACAATTAACACGTTTAAGATATTTATTTAAAGATAAAATTCAACAGTATAGAACAAAAGCAGAACATGTAAGTTCAATTAAAGTAAAGCTTTCACGGAAGATTGCTGAGTTAACTTATATTGATACTGACCAATTACAAGAACAAATTATTGATGGTGATTTATATTTAAGCACATTAAAGTTATTAATGAAAGTGTATGAAACTATTGATTCTATGGAAGGATTAGTAGAAGATTATATTCCATGTGATGACTATATAGCTATAGCAGAGTTAGGTACAGACCTAGAGAGTTTAAATCTTGAGTCAGTAAATACCGAAGAAATAATTGTAGATAATTCGCTTATAACTATATCTAGTTTAGGTTTAGAATTAGAAGAGATATCTGCTTCTTTAAATAGTTTAGAACTTGTTCATTCTAATACTATTAACGATTTAATACTTCTAGAGAATATGATAGAGGTGTTTAGTAAGTTATATAGGATAGATACTTCAGTAACAATACAATCAATTAAAGAAGAAGAATATTTAATCCATACAATAAAAACTTTAATCTCTGCTCATAATACTATGAGTGATATTTTATCTATGGTAGAAGATATGAATACTGCTCATAGAAAAATTAAAGAATATAGGACTTTAATCAATATACAAGGTGAAGCTTTGAATTGTCCAATACATGGGCAAATTAAATATTATAAGGGAGAATGTATCCCTTGCGAGTAGAATAATCTACTCGTTACATATCACAATAGATAATAAAGAGGTGATTACTATACATCGTACTGTATACTTAATAATTTCTGATTTACATTCTAGTTATAAAAATAAAGAGTCTAGAAAAGATTATATTGGAGAAGTTACACACGTCATAAATCAAATACTAGCCATAGGTACTAATTACAAACGAAAAGGATATACTGTAATTTTATTATTCCTTGGAGACATTGTAGATAATTCTTATAAAGATATGTCCAAGGCTGTTCTTCTAAATAATATATTTGTACATTTTAGAGATATATTTGATGGGACTTTTAGTGTAATAGGAAATCATGAATTTTCATTCTATAAAGATAATCCATTTTGGACATTAGTTCAACAAATTAATTCAAACAAGATAAAAGAAGTTTTAAACAGAACTTGGCAACCACAAGGGCTATTTAACTTAGTTAATATTGTAGATAAATTAGAAGATGGAAATGTTGTATTTCATTTTAATCATCATGCTACATCTATAAATCAACCTGAAATAGGCAAGACTAATATTGGATTATTTCACAAAGATATAACTTCCAAAGCTATCATAAATGATATGCATAATAATTTGGATTTAGATATCTTTGAGAGTAATCCAATTTATTTTGATAAAACAAATGTATTATATGGTTATGATATTGCCTTCTTTGGACATATGCATAAATTATATGGAAAGTGGAAGTACATTGATGATGTAACTAATTATGAAACTTCACTTTATTATCTAGCGTCCTTAGTTAGACCAAATCATACAGAGATACAGAATAATTTTCTCGAAAGAAATATACCTGCAGTAATTGTTGAAGATGGTAATTTTGTGGAAGTTCAAGATAATAAATTTCAGTTACAATCTAGAGAAGAATGTGTAATTGAAAATGTAATTGAATTGAAAAAGGATTTATATGAGCAAAAGAAAGAAGAAAAATCGTATATCGATTATCTTCCTAAATCTGATAATCCTATAGATAATTTACAGTCTACATTTGCAGGTAATAGATTACTGACTATTTTATTTGATAGTTATTTAAAAGAAGATGTAATAACTTATGAACATGATTTATCTAATCGTTTAGAAGAACTAGACTATTTATAACGTAACCAAAGCATATAAGGGGGATAACAATGAAGGAAAAAAGTAATGTAGCTGATATAGGGAAAACTTTAAATAACATATCACTTAAACGTATGGAGAGTGAAAAGACTGAAATTAATTTAAAAGAGGTTAGGGACAAGCTTATAGCTAAGAAAGCTTTATTCCAACAGAACCAAATTACATTAACAAAACTAACAAATAAATTAAAGACGATTTTAGATTCTCTAGAGAACGAGCAAATAGAACAACTTCGTAACAAAGGTTTAGCTATCGATAGTATCCTTCAAGTTGATTATAATAAACTTCAAACAGATGCGACATATATTAAAACATATAAAACTATACTTGCATCATTTATAGTTGAATTGAAGAATACACTAAAGGATATTTTATAATTATATTATGAAAAATTTTATATTTAAAGTAGACAAGCCTGAGAATTTAAAAAGATTATTAAATTCTACAGAAAGTATGTTTGTTACTTTATTGGTAACGGATAATAATGTTTATTTTATGGTAGACGATAGTGAAGTTTATGTTCAAATTAGTTACGAATTTCTTTCTAGACATAATATAGATAAAGTGTTTGCATTTAGACTTGAAAGAAAGAAATTTGCAAATTTAGTTATTGGTGGTTTACAAGAATTCATAATAAAAGATAAAGAAGTTGTTATAGTATTTAAAAATCTAGAAGGTAAGTTAGCTTACACTTTAACAGTTGACTTTCAAGCAGATTTATTATTAACATATGGACACAAATTAGAAATGTTAGAGAACTTAGAAGATTATCCTGTTACTTCTGTTACACAATTAGGTTTATTGACTAGGATATCTAGGAGTTTAGGAACTGAGATATGTTGTTTAGATAATATAGCTTCTGTTAAACTATCTAATGTATTTGTATTTAAAGATTTTAAAGGTACAGATTTCACAATACTTGGTAAACATCTATATTTATTAACTAGTTATACAACTACATTATATAATGCTCAGAATTATTTAGTAGGTAAAGTTGATAACATAGTAATTATGGTAAACAAGTATAAAGATAATTATATAAATGAGTTAGACTTTATACGAAAACAGCCTTCTGCATTTAAGATTGAGTTTAGTCTTAATCTAATGATAGAATTATGTAAGAGGTTGAAGTTTTCAGACGGAACATTTATATTAGATTTAGATAATGGTGAAGCACAATTTATAGAAGAGCATTGTAAATATACAACACCATTAGATATTATAAAAGCGGTGAGTGCAAAAAAGAAGATAGAAGAAAAAATAGATAAAGAAGAAGAAATAAATGAAGATAGTTTAGACCTAATGGATTTATTTAATAAGACAACAGAAACCGTTGCTGATTTAAAAGATATTGAATCTATGAATAAACTTAATATACCTAAATTAAAGATACCTTCTCAGGTATTACGTAGCGTGCTAGCTAACATTGGAGTTGACCTAACTCTAGTGCTATATATTAAAAGAAATTTTATACAGATTAATGTTGCAGATTTATGCATAGTGTTTAGTAGGAGTGATTATAGTGAATAATATTTATGATATCTACCACGATATTAGTTTGTTTGAGTCTAAGCTCACAACTAAAAAGGTAGACCTAGCACAGGCTCTAAAGAGTAATAATGAATTAGGTAAATTAAAGGCAGACTTGGAAAAAGTTAATGAAATTAGTAACGAGTTAAATACATTTATAAAGTCTTTATCTATATTTGATAAAGCAGTTAATATGGAAAATGCAAATTATAAACAACGTAGATTGGATTTCTTGTCACAGTATATAGACAAGAACTTAGAAGTTGCATTTCCGTATGAAGGTTTCAAAAGTAAGATTATTTGTGATTTTAAAAACAAGTCACAAAAGACTTACCTAGAGTTAACAGACAAGTTAGGTAGAGAAAGTTCACCCCGTGTTTCTGAAGGTAAATTTTGTCAAGAGTTAGTTAGTTTTAGTTCTTCTATTGCTATTACTGAATGTATGGGTATGAATAAGTTTTATATGGATGAAGCTTTTGCGGCTTCTTCCCCACATAACTTAACTAAAGTAGGAGAGTTATTAAGTAAATTAATAGACAAAGATTTTCAGATATTATTAATAGAACAGAAAGATGATATCTATAAAGATTTACCTAGAAGAGAGATACATCTATTTAAAGATGAAATAAGTGGAGCTTTAAAAGTTACAAAAACAGTAGATTATTAAGGAGTGTGCATATGAATAATTATACATTTAAGTATAGTGAATTCCTCGCTATAAAAGAACAACCGTGTAAATATCAAATAGATTTTGATATGAATAAAGAAATTTTTCAATGGTATAATCAACATCCAGACCAAAAAGAAATGTATAAATTTTTAGATGTAACTGGAAATTATAGTGCTGAAGATTTTCCATTATACAGACAATTCGGTTTAGACTTTGCACCCAAGTCTGAGAAAGATAAACTTAAAGATGATGATTATATAAATTTAGATGTTATTGAAGCGGATATACGTAATTATGTAATCATATTAGAGGAAGAAGATTTATTAAATCTAGAGTGTGCTATTGAGACATTTCGTACAAATTATCTTCCACCAAATACAGAACCGACTTATTTTGCTGTAAAGAAGATATTAAAAACTAATAATGAAAAACTAGACTTGCTTTATAGTATACAACACTATATACCTGGATGTGTGAATTTGTTTTTCTATAATGATTTATTAGATAAAGAAAATTTAGATAAACAATTCAAGCAAGAAATAAGTGATTATATTAGTACGGGAATGTTTAGTCTAATAGATATTACAACTGATGTTGATGCATTTGAAAATAAAAGTTTACTTAATATAGAAACACAAAAACAATTTAAAGATTTATGTGATATTGTATTAAATAAAGTTGAGAATGCTAAAACAGGTTTAACTCCTTTATTATATTATCAAGGAGAAAGTGCAGTTATTTCATCACGTATATTTGCCATAATGAAATATTTTTATAATATAGATTCCGGTTTATTCTCACAGAAAGTTAGTATGTTTAGAGGGGACTACAGTGAATTATTATTTAGTACAAGATATCAATTAGTCGAACAACAAATAAAATATTTACTTAACTTTCCAACACTGTCCTTTAAGATTACAAGTTATGGTTTATTTTGGGCAGTAACAGTTAGTAGAAGGATTACAAGTAAAGTTTATTTATGTCCTCTAAACTCTATTTCAAAAAATAGTTTAAAGATTATTGAAAATTTTGTATTCAATGAAACTACAACAATTCCTGTGACAGAACTATATGATTTAAATGGTACTTCTAATGAAAGTGATTTAATACGTTCGGAACATACAAGACTGTTAGAAGATATTAAAGATTTAGAAAATGCAATAGGTATTAAAACAACGTTATTAAATTTATGCAATGTATTCTTCACATCTTATGATGGTGAATTGTGTATTTGTTATTTAAGTGATTTACAGTTTTCAGGGAAGGCTCTAATATTGAATATATTTGATACTACTCAACGCCAAGTTGTTACAATGAACCTGGAAGACGTTAGAAGTTATTTACCATTAAATCTTTTAGCTGATTTAGATAAGTTTAAAAAGAATATTCCTGCAATTATAAAGACTGCACAGAATTTATTTAAGTTGGAAAATTTAGAAATTATAGAGCCGGTGAAACTTACTACTCTACAGGATGTTGTATATAGATATTTTGGTAGAATAGGTTCAACACCAATGACTAGATTCCCTTGGGAAGACTTTATGGCTATTGGTTTGAATTGGTTTGAATGTGTTCAATATAGAAGTACATTCTACAAGGAACTATTAAAAGATATTTCTTTAAAACAGTTAAGAAATGAAACAACTATTATATCTGCCTTTGGTGGGTATCATCCACTTATAATGGGACGTTTAGATATATCAGAAGATACTATAAAAAAGGAGTAAATCATGTTTAAAACACCAAAGAACATTGACTCCTTATCATCAGAGGAAATCCTAGAGTTAATCAAAGATAAGGATGATAAGGTAATTATTAATAAAGAGAAAAGATTAAAATTAATAAAAGTTATTTATACGGTGTTAGGTTTTGACCTAGCACCTGATTTATTATTTTCTTTATTAGCAGAACCAAAAGCACAATTAATTCTTGCTACTGCTGGTGCAGGAAAAACTACATCTGTACAGTTAAAGATAATTTTAGAAAAAATTGTTAGACAAAGTAAATTTTCTGATAAAAATATAAAGGGTGAAAAAGTTTTATGTCTTGTGTATAACAAACATAATGTTAGTCAAATAGAACAAAAGCATAGAGAATTAGTTAGTAAACTTTATGCTAGAGGAGTTAGAGGATTAGAAATAGACAGGGATATTAATGCGGCAACTATGCACTCTTTTTGTTTTACATGGGCTAAGAACTATGCAAAAGATTGTGGATTGTTAAATATAGGACCTAATAATATGTTAAATGATTCAGGAAGAGAAACATTAATAAGTAACTATACTAACGCACTAGCTAAGAAATATAATATTAATTATGTTGAAGCGCAACCAAGAGATATCCTAGCGTTATATGATTATATGAAAGGTAGTATGGCAGGATTAGAAGCTTTAAAGAATGATAAAAAATTTAAGGATTTAAATCTTCCATTTGAGTTTGTAAATGATTTATTTAATGTATTTGAAAAGAAGAAAATAAGTTCTAGATTATTTGATTTTACAGATATGTTAACTAAGATTTTAGACCTATTAAAAAACAATGAAGAAGCTAGACATTATATACAGAATTATTATGAGTATATAGTCGCAGATGAGATACAAGACTTTACACCTCTAATGATGGAGATATTAAAGTTAGTTAAAGATGATAAAACTTCTTTAGTTTGTATTGGTGATGAAGACCAATCGATTTATAATTTCCTAGGGGCAGATATTTATAACACTCTAGACTTCTCTGCAAGATTTAAGGATGGAGAAGTTTATACATTAGGAACAAATAGAAGATGTTCTCATACAATATTGGAAAGTGCAAAGAAAGTTATATATCATAATACTTTAAGATTTGATAAACAAATAAAGGGTATAAAGTCTGGAGGAAATATAGAATATATTCCTTATGCAACAGATGATGGACAGATAATTAATTTGATAAATCGTCTTAAAAAGATGACAGATGTTGAATTAAGTAATACTGCAATTTGTTACAGAAATAAAAGAAGTTCTCTTAGACTTTCTGAAATGTTAGAAAAGAATAGAATATCTTTTAATATACTTAGCGGTTATTCTCCATTTACTCATGAAATTTATAGGCATGTTACTAATGTCTTAGATATATTGTATATGCCATATGATAGAGAGTATTTATTAAATTTATATAAGTGTATGCCAATAACTAAAGAACAACTTTATGGTCTATTAGAATATAATCCAAAAACAAAAAAGTGGAAACATGAAAGAGAAAAGAAACATTTTTGTGATTACGATTTTGGTAAGTTTAGTCAACAACAAAAGTTCTTGAAGATTTTAGAATTGCTTCGTTTAATATCTAGCATAATACAAACAGAAGATATGGATAAGTACATAGGAACAATATTTGATTTAATAAATACGTACTATTGGAAATATAAACAGTCATTAAACAAAGAGGAAGAGCTTGATAGTTACTTTACAACATCTGCACAGAATTTATTTAATGTAAGAATGTCTTATCCGGAATTCTATTCTACTTATCTAAAACGTAAAGAGCTTTGTAGATTAAACAACTTTACTAGAACTGGTGTAACCTTAAGTACTTTCCACAAATTAAAAGGTTTAGAATTTAAAAATGTTTATATAATAGATTTAGATGAAGAAATATATCCTGACTTTGCTGGAATAGAAAGTCAAAAGTATTCATCTGATATAGAATGTTCAATAAAGGAATGTGAAACACGTTTATTCTATGTAGCAATAACAAGAGCAATAGATAATCTATATTTGTATTATCAAGAAGCTAGACCTTCAATCTATTTAGAATGGATGAAAAGTAGTTCGTGCGAGGTGATTAATTCACAGCCTATATTAGATGTTGAGGAAGTTAGTTTATCCAATACTACAGGTTTAAATATTCCTGCAACTCCTATAGGCATACCACAATTAAACCCTAAAGACATTGTAAGAAACTTAGGTATAGAAGAAAATAAAACTTTTATTACGGAACCTGTAAATAATAACGATACTGAATTAGATATAGATATGGAATTAGAAGATAGTTCTAGTAACTCTAGCGCAGATATTGAATTAGATATAGATATGGAAGTGGAGGATAGTTCTAGTAATACGGATATCAAATCAGATATTGAATTAGATATAGATATGGAATTAGAAGATAGTTCTAGTAACACTAATTCAATATTAAAAGATACATCTAATCATACTAGAGAGGTAGCTACAGATATAGACAAAGAAGATGATATAATGATTGAAAAAGAAGAATCTACAGAAAAACATGATACATCTAATTTAAATAATAGATACTTGTCAAGTATTTTAGGAAGACTTTAAGTGGTGGTGGGTAACACCACCACTCTTTTAACTTATAAGAATTTTACCTTATTTTATTTTAAACATTAAGCATACTGATTCGAGGTGATAGAGTATGGATTTCTATCAAGAACTACTTAATAGAGATTTAACAGAAATTATAGATAGAATAGAATATAACAGACCACAATTAATAAACTCTAATTTAATTCATAAAGCTATTGATGATATTATAAAAAATAATAAACGTGTTTTAGTTTATGGCGATTATGACCCTGATGGATTATGTTGTACTTTATGTTGGAAAGAATTATTCCAAGCATTTAATTTTTGTAACTATGATATATGTAGCTATAAAGAAAGAACACATAGCCTAGATAGGTTTGCAGTTCAGCAAGCTATAGAAGGGCGTTATGATTACTTCATAGTATGTGATACAGGTTCTAACGAAATAGAAACTTTAGAAACTTTAGACTATTATGATGTAAAAACTATATTAATAGACCATCATCAAACTACTAATACATATGACAATTATCCACAAACCTGTTCAGTGGTTAGTAGTGTCATAGAAAAGAAATTGAATAAGAGATTAGATTTAGAGGTAAGTGCTGGTGCATTAACTTTTATTATACTAGATGAATATTTAGATAGTAAGAAAATGGACTCTTCTAGAATGGCTTGTTTCGCATTAGTTAGTTTATATGCAGATTGTATAGATATGTCTAATGCAATTAACAGAGGTATATATTATAAAGCTATGGATTTAAAATATTATGGATTACCAGAATATATATCTTTATTTTTAAATCAATACACTGTATTTTGTAGGAGATTTATTGAATACCATTTTACACCTAAATTAAATAGTGTATTTAGGAGTGAACAATTTTCTTTAATAAATGATTTTATGTTAAGCACTAAATTACAGAACAGTAATATTATAACAAAGAGAATAGAAATATTAGATAAACTGCATGCGATATCTAGAGAAATGATAGATAAAGTTACTGACATAATTGATTATGAGATTTTAGATAATTTTGTAATAGGTAATTTAAATTCTGTAAATGAACATTTTAATATTGAAGATTATAAATTATATAATTATACTGGACTTGTTGCGAATAGATTAGCTGATAGATTTGGAAAAGCCTCTGTTGTTTGGTGTGCTTATTCAGATGGTATTAAAGGTTCGTTTAGGGATTTGTTATCAAGAAATTATCTAGCTTTATTTAAACAATTTTCAAGGTCTAATGGACACCCTGCAGCTTTTGGTATTAAAATAGAACCATTAGAATTTATAGATTTTGTTGATTATATAAAAAGAATAGATAAAAAGTTTTATATAGAAGCTATTCCAAATAAACCTATAATAGTTGACCATTTAGGTTCTGAACCTGATAAAAAGTTGTTATACGATATGGGATTATATAATGAATTTAGTGGCAATAATGTTCCAGTAGCTATTATTAAAAAACAAATCATAGGGAATATAAGAGAGTTTATCTCACCATATGGTGGTTATAAATATAAATGGGGTGACTTCTATATTCAGAGTCCTGCTAAGTTACGTTTTGGTTCTTTTATATTACTTAAACCTGTTATAGGTAAGGTATTAAAATTACATGCAGTTTAGTATGGAGGATTTATGAAATATGTTTACACTATAAGTCCTGACTATTTAAAATATTTAATAGAAGACTCTAAGGATTATACATTTGATATCATTGGCTATCGTAATTTTGATTTAGCTATCCAAGGATTATCTAAAGTTAATACTAGAGATATTTATGGGTTTATATATTTCTCGGACCATAGACCTTTTAATAGAAATAAGGCTTTACAATTTTTGAGATATTGTGATTCTCTTTGTTCTCGTGAGCGTAAACACTTTATATTCTTTATTTCGAATATTAATGAGAGACAAGAGTTTATGGCAGAGATTAAAAGATATGAATTCCTAACTCAAATACATTTCATAAATATAAATGAAGATGTTAGTGATACTTTAGTAAGAAAAGTATTCGGTGCTTTGATTACTATACAAGAACAGGGTTGGTATGATATTCCAAGCACTTCTAAAAAAGGTGCTGATAAATTTTTTGGTAAAGATACAAAAACGAGGGCATTAAAAACCAAATCAATTATACCTTTAAAATACCTAGCAACGATATCTCCAGTGAATACTAATATAGATTACAACCTAGTGATTAAAAATGATAATTATTTATTTAAACTTTATACACTAGATAAAATTTTATATAAATTAAGACTTGCATTTATTAATGCAAGTTATGGTAAAGTACCTATATTACCTGAGGTTTTAAAACCTTCAGAAGAATATACTGAGACATATATGATATTGAAATGTATTGAGAATATAATATGGGAGGTGTACAATGAAGAAACAAGGAAAGTTTGATTTCTTGATTCTTTATATTTTATTTGGGGCAATAGGTTATATTGTAGTGCTACTTCTTTTGAATTTCTTCACTAAGGGGGCACTAGCTTAATATGTTAAATAACATAGATGTAACAAAGTTTCCAATTGATAATAGACTTAAGGATTTATTATCTAACACAGGTGATAAATCCTTAGAACAGTTTTTATATAATTTAGAATTATATGTTGTATGTACACGCGATAAATTAATTGAATATATAAATGAACAAATGAATATTTCAAATCTAAAAAATATCCAATCTATTAACAAAGAATCTTTTGTTAAACCTAGTGACACACAGATTAAAAAAATTCAAGATACAATAGAAAAAACTCATGATGTTTTGTTATCTAGAAACTCTGAAGGAAGAATTTTAGTTGTAACTTCTTTATTCAACGAATTAGATTTAGCTTCGTTAGGGTTATCTTTAGGTACTGTAAATTTCGAAGAAGTTAGAGTTACACCTTATAATTATGATTTATTAAAATATAATAAGCATCAAGAATATAATACTTTTATTTTATTTAATCGTATTATAATTGAAGCTATTATAAAAGGTGTTTCAGATATACAATTCAGGGTTAAGCATAAGAATAAGATTCCTTATGCTTCCATAGCTTTTCGTGAATCCGAAGGTGTTATTGAGTGGAATAAATTAAAGCTTGATGTTAGAACATTGACTAGTCTTATGACTGAAATAATATCTAAACGTACTGAAGGATTGGAGTCTGATTTACGTAGTCATGGTTTATCTGTTAGTATTCCTGATGTATTAGGAGATAATTATTGTGATATCAGATTAACCGCTAGTGTTTCAGTTAAAGGTGTAATTGTTACTATTCGTTTACAAAAAGGAAAAGTATTGACTATTGACGAATTAGGTTTTGATAATAAAGCTATAGACGATTTAAAATTTCTGACTAAGTTGGCGGGTGGTTGTACTTTCATAACAGGTAGAAAAAATTCAGGAAAGAATACTACTATGTATGCCTTAGCAATGGAACTAAATAAGAAAGCTATCAATATGATAGAGTATACAAATCCTACAGAGTTTTTAATGGACTTTGTTCAAATACCCTATAGAGATAATATTGATTATTTAAAAGAACAATTATCTCTTTCAAAGAAACATGATTTAGATGTTGCTCTTTTAAACGAAATACCTAATAGTGAAGTTGCTATGTGTGTAAAGGACTTAACTTGTTCTGATATAAAAGTACTTACTACTTTCCATATGAATCGTGCATGGGATTTACCTTTAAAATTACATGAATTTTATGGGGATTTATATACACATATGTTATTACAAATAAATGGTATTTGTAATCAAAAGATGTTTCCAATTCAATGCCCTTACTGCACAGAACGTGTAGGAATAGAAACAACTGATAAATATCTATTACCAATATTTAATAGATTAAATATTCCTAGTGTTATTGTAAACAAAGGATGCAAACATTGTAATTATAAAGGATTTATTCCTGGTAAAGTTCAACCCTATGTTGAGATAGTAATTTTTACAGAAGAATTAAAAAGGAAACTTACTAAGATAGGAGACCCTATCGCAGTTAGAGAGTATTTATTTAATTACATGCATGAAAAGCAAATAACTCTAGAGTATAAACTACGTGACGCTATCAACTGTGGGAAAGTACATTATAGTTGTTTATACCAATTAGTATAGGAGGTAATATGGCAAATTTACACGCAAGTAAATGTGGTGAAGAAGCTATTGGTTTAGATACTAATAAGAAAATAGACAGAACTGTAAAAAAGAAAGTTACCAATAATAAGGCGACTTCTAAACCCACTAAAAAGAAAGTTAATAAAGTTAAATCTGATATACCACTTAATGATTTGGAAGATATTCAATCCAAAGTAACAAAGGTAGAGCAAACAAAGAAGTTAAGTTTCTTTAAAAGAATATTTAAAAAGAAAACTAAAGAAAGTAAGATACCTAACGTAGACGTTGTAAATGAAGTTGCAAAACAAAGACAAACTAATGTAAAAAATAATGTAGCAACATTTAGCTATTTAGCTGGTTGTAAACTAAATACAGATTTTGAAGTAACAGATTCGGTTACTTATCTACAATGGTTTTCAACTGAATTAGAAATTTATAATTTTGTACCTTTTAGGAAATTAATATTGCCAAATAGTTTTATATCTGCAGTTAATAAATTAATTAAAAAGGCGAAAGATAATAAATATTCTAGTGAAGCTATAGATATGATACCTAGTAAAGAAAATAAAGTGATTAATAAAAAAGTGGTTAAACCTGCTAAACGAAAGGTGGGGACAAGATGATAAAGAAGTTCTTACCTAGACTAATTGTTATAGGTTTATTAATAGGTCTAGTCTTTATACCTTCTATTAGTGCAAAGACTGCTATTTCTAATATAAAAGAATATATGTCTTTACGTAAGACTGTGAAAACATCTAACAATAAATTAGATGAATTAAATTCTAGTATTAGTGTTAGCAGAAAGAATCTACAAGAAGCTAGAGGGACTAAAGCTGTAGATTTAGAGAACAGTAAAGCCTTATTTGATGCTATTAAGAATTTACCGGGAGTATCTGGAATCTCCGGACAAATAATAAGCATTAAAGGTAATACTATAAAATCTATTGCGGATTATAACCCTGATGCTAATCTTGCAAAAGCAGATGGTATTCAATTAATGGTTATAGTTAAAGACTTACCACAGTTCCTAGAGGGACTAAAGAAGTTAAATACACCTTATGAAACTTTAAATGTTATTTACCCTGAGAAAAAGGTAATCATACGTTATAACACTAAAGGAGGACTTTCATAATGAAGGTAGTTATATTGCGAATAGCAGACTCCGTAGAATTATCATTGGTACAAGATGATAAATTAGTGTTTACACGAACTGTAGGTTGTGAAGATAATAGTAATATTTTAAATGATTGTTATACGCAATTAATCCATTTTAAAGTAGATGAAATGCGTTTAATTATTTCTCCTATTGTAAAAGATTCTATAGATAAGTCTGATATTAAATTGGATTCATTCAATTATAAGGGAAGAAATAAATATTGCGTAATGTCTAAATCTGATTTAATAAAAATCAGAGACTTGTGTAAACAATTAGACATACCACAATTAAAAGTGTACAATGAATTTTCTACATTTAAAGAGTTTGGAAAAGAAGAACCCGTTATAGTAATCTCTAAGTATCTTAGGACAAATTATGGATACATTTATGTTAATGAAAATGGGATTATTGATTTTAGATTTAGTGCAGATATGAAAGTAGGTATTCTTTCTTCTATGATGTCTGATTATGGTACAACAAACACTGTACCTCAATATAATAATTTGTTGTCAGATAAGTTAGAAAGTAAAATAACTAATCTTTCTTTGATAGAAAGTAAGGAAGAAAAGGCTGTACTTTCTTTATCTCTAGTGCCTCTAATTTTAAGTCATTCTTTCTCTGTAAACCTAATGACTGATAAACTAAGTATTCAATATCCTAAAGGGGATAAGTTAAAAGAAAATAAACCTGTTGAAGAGAGTACATGTTTAGATGATAATCTACCTACTTCTGTACAAGATAAAAAACCATTAGAAAAAGTTAATATCTTTGGCAAGAAGGCTTCTAAGAAAAAATTACCATTCCTAGTATTAGATTTTGTTGGAATAATTGTAGCTATATTTGTGGCTATTTGTTTAATAGGTAATAAAGAACTACCTAAAGATATAGATTATCTTTCTGACAGAGCTTCAGAAATAAAACAAATGGTTGCACCTAGACAAGATACTGTGAATTACTTTAATAAGTATATCTCTAGTGTTAAAGCAGGTGAAAATATAGATTCAAAATTACTAAGAGAAATTAATGCTATTGAGGTTGATGGATTATTAGCAGAAGTTAAGTTAGATAAGAATAAAATTGGTATTGTTGTTTTCCTAAAAGATGAAAGTACAATAAATAGCTATATAGCTTCTTTAAATAAGTTATTTAAAGTTTCTGAGCATAGCAATGAAGGTACAGTTTCTTTAGAGAATACTACATTAACTAAATTTATAATAAACGGTACAATATAGCTTGTAAATAAATAACCAAGTTATAAATATTTTGTTTCTTATATATTGTTGGAGTTAAGAGGGAAGTTAAATTACTTTCCTTTTACTCTCTGATAAAAGTTTATTAAACTTAAGTTTATACTTTAGCTTTAAATGATTAAACCCTTAAACGTTTATTGTACCCTATATACAAAGGTGCATTAAATAAAAGTGTTGATAGTCATTGATTAAATTGCGATTTAGTCAATGAGTGTCGATACGACACAAAATAAAATAAGTAAATAAAAATCCAAGCCTAGGGGGCATGGAGAGTTAAGTAGGAGGTCCTATGGAAAACATAAACATTAATGATTTAGAAGTAAAAGTGAAAGAGTTCATAGAAGAGGAAGAGAGAGATTTACACAAGGCTTATGATTTTAAGGTTGTAGCAGGTGAGAAAAATCTTATAATGGGTATAGATAGTGGTTCCACTAGAAATAGAGTTACTATACTTTCTAAGGAAAGTAAAGATTTAAACACTCAATACAATATACCTTCAGTTTATAGAGAAGTTCCTGATGACAGAGAATTAAAACCTAAGACTGCTAATTTATATAATAGATTAGATTCAATAATAATAAACCAAACATCAAAAACTAAAACTATGTTTGATAAGGGTAGATTTATCAGAGGTAGAAAAGCAAGTGAATCAAATTTTGCAATAGGAAAATTAAATTCAATTGACCAAAAGATTGACACTCCTGCTTTTTATGTAAATATAATTGATGCTATTGGTTATGCAGTTGCTCAAAAGTTTAATAACGAAATACCTTCTAAAGTTAACGTGGTAGCAGGTATAGCATTACCTCCTGATGATAAACAATCTTCAGTTAATTTAGATAGATTTTTAAATAACATAATAGGTGAGTATAGCTGGAAACACGTTGATAGTGGTATAACTGTTACTATAAATATAGAAGATGTAGAAGTATTAACAGAACCTGAAGCTTTTGTTAAGGCTTACTATGCTAGATTAAGACAACACATTCCACAAAAGGTTTTAGTAATAAATACAGGTGGAAGAAGTATAGGTCTAGAGTTATTGGATGAAGGTGTTATAAGTGATTTAGCTTCAAGTTCAATAAACTTTGGTGGACAACAATTCATAAAAGATTTAGGAAGTGCTTATGTTTCTGTTAAAGGTGGTAGAGCTCCTAGTGATGAAGCATTATACAGAGCAATTAAAACTGGTTTCTTAAAGAGAGGTTCTACTACAGAAGATGTTAGAAGTTATATAGAACAAGTTTGTCAAACTTTTGGTACTAATATAATGAACCAAGTAGTTGAATTAGTTCTTAATAGAGCTGGAGTGCCATTAACAGAAATAGATGAAGTTATTATGTGTGGAGGTCTTTCAAAAGGTGGAGACTATAACATATCAATAGCAGACTTCCTAGGTGATTTAGTTGAAAGTAAATCTGAGAATACTATATTTACAGTTGAGACTGAAAATTTAATACCTTTTGGATTAGCTTTCCATACTTATATGAATAATGCAGATTTCTTTGTTGATACTGTTGCTACAGATTCAGATGAAGAAGCTGTTGATGAAGAATAGGATTTATCTATTATATAGAGTATTAAGATAATTAATGGAGAGTAATGCCGTTTCGGCTTTACTCTCTTTTAGACAATGTAATTCTAGCTAGTAGTGAGGAGTAAGATATTACTGATATACAAGATTGAATTAATAATAAATTGTTTCCTAACGAAGGAGGTCTTGTTTTATGGCTAGTAAAATAGAGTTATCGGGTGGCTATTTAAATATAACATCTGAGAAAGGTTTAGAGAGGTTTGAAGAGTTAGTTGATAGTGGAGAGTTGTGGGAATTTATGTCTTCTTTATTCAATAGTAGTGTTTCACCAAATAACATTCCTAGTGCAATGGGTGAAGAATCACTTAAAAAGATTTTAGACGGACAAGCTTTATTGGAAGAGAAAATAATAGCTATGCAATCTAAAATAGATAGTGGAACGGTTGTAACAAATTCAACAACCACAACGACAAACACAAACACAAATACTCCACCAACTACTGTACCTAAACCTAAAAGAAGAACTAAAAAGAAAGTACCTGTGGATATGACATTTGACTTAGAAAGTGGCTTTGAAGAAATGGCAAGTATAATGCGTGAAATAGGTCATAAATAATAAGGAGAGTGTGAAATGGAATTTGGAAGTTTCTATGGATTGACTGCACCTCAATTAATCATGAGTGGTGTTTCGATTAATAAGTTTCAACGTGCTATATCTTTGTTAAATAATGCTAATGACTATATTAAATTAAAAAGTTTATTGTCTGAGTTTTCTATTCTAGATAAGTTCATAGATGAGAAAATTGATTACACTTACAAGAATGCTCAAGATACTAAACTACAAAGAAAAGTAAAACTTAGTACAGACCATTATGAAACTGGTGCATCTATTTCTCCTAGACAATTATTAAGTCCTGAAGAATTAGAGGAAGCTAAAAAATATTTACTCACATGTGAAAAACAAATGCTCCCTCAAATAAAAGTACCGGGAAATGTTATTAGATTAAGTAATGAAGAACGTATAATCCTAGAGTACTTTGTAAAGAAAAGAAATGCTATAAAGCGTTATTCTAAATGTGTTAAAATAAATACGTTTAATGAAGTTAGTGTATTTGGTGTTAAGTTATATAAGTTGATAGATGCTTGTAAAGATTCAGGAGATTATTTTAAATCAGTTGTTGTAGCGGTTTTGTGGGATTTAAATAAAAATAAAAATAAAGATTTAGTGACTAGATTTTATAATGAATGTAAAGAAGATTTAAATCAAATGAAGGAGTGCCTTCAAGAACCTGACGATGATGAATTTAGTAATGTGAATAAACATAATATAACATTTGTAAATGGTGTTATAACAAGTATGCCACCTTTCTTAAATAAGAAAGATGAGCCTTTGATTAAGTTATTACGCAATAAAGGTTTATTAGATTTACTTAATTTAAAAGACTTAAAAACAATATCTGAGTTATATGCTTTTGTAACTTTATTTGATGTTGATTTTTATAATATAGAGTTCGGTCTAGAGTTAACACAAGAACAGTATTCTGAGATATTTAAAAAATTAGATAGTTTAGGGTTTATTGGATTAAACTTCTTTACTAAAGATTTCTTTAGTAATATGTTGGATAGTGTTTTCTTAACTACAAGTAAGAAATTATATATTTCACCAAGTAGTAATCTAGCATATGCTATGACTGAAGTTGATAGATTACTGAATACGAAGATGAATTATGGGGAGGAATTAAAGTAATGCAGTATGATTTAAGAATATATGATGTATCTCCCTTTATATACACAGGAATGAGTGTACCAAAGTATGGAGAAAGTCGACAATTAGAATTCCCAATTGGTGGAATCCAATATTTGATGAAGTACGTTGCGGCAGATTTAAGTGCATATAAGGATGTAGTCCTAGTGTTCGACAGTAGGAGTTTTAGAAAAGATTTAATGAAGAGTTATAAGGCTAAAAGAAAACCTAATTATGCGGTTTATGCACAACTAGATTTAGCTTACGAGTACCTAAAAGATAGTGGTATAACTTGCTATAAAAAAGCAGGTTATGAAGCTGATGATATTATATACAATATTGTTGAACAACAGAGAAATAACTATTTAGATATTATTATTTACGGTGTAGATTATGACTTAACACATAATGTATGTGCAGGTAATGAGGGTGTAGGTAAAGTTCAATTTTGTTCTATAAGTTCACAAGTTAATTCTATTTATGCTTCCAATTTTGAAACATCAATTAAAAGAGGAGAGCGTATTAGATTTAATACTATTTCGGCATATAAAGTTTTCTTAGGTGATAGTTCTGATGGTATACCACCATTCAAATCAATCAAAGGGATTGCAGGTAGAGATATCTATAAAATGTATATAGATATACTTGATAACCAACCAAATATTATGTCGACAAGAACGATGGCGTCTCGTTCTACAATAAATTGGTATATAGATTATTTATCTAGAGTTTTACTGGAAGAGGATGTGAGAGAGTTGAAACGAAGAGTCGATATTGTTTATCCTGCAGTTATAGATGATATCTTTACAGAGGTTACAACTACTAAAAGTTTTAACAAATCAAAGTTAACCGAGTTTGTTAATCTGACATATTGCTATGAAGCAAGAAAAACTTTAGGACTTGATAATATTGCTTTACCAGATAGTTTAAAGAATGTATTAAGGGAAAAGGCTAAATCTTTATTGAATGGTTCTTTTGCAGTAGACAATAATTTTGCAGTTAATCCTATTGCACAAAATTCAACAATGTTAAATTTAAAGGAGTTCTAGTATGGAAATTCCGTATAGCCACGTGAATGCTTTTATCCTTAATGCATATACTCCAAAATACAGTCATATATTAAATTTTGCCCCTCGTATATCTTTTACTGATTATGTTAAGAGTCAATTACATTGTAATATAGTGACAGGGCTTTTTAGAAGGGACATATTGTATTATGATAAAGCTCTGAGGTTTATAAACGGAAAAGATGACTATGATGACGCCTTTGCAATTGTAGTTAAATGGTATTATGAAGATTTATCTAAAATGATTTTAAATAGTATTAATGCTATATCTAACGACTTCTCACTTTTTCCTATAAAGATAGAAAGAGGAGAACTCCTAAGGACAGCTAAAGTAGATATAGAAAAAGTGCAAAATGATTTAGTACAAATTTTAGATAACAATACACCAGTATTAGATAGTGAAATAGATTATATTAGTATTCTAAAGACTATCGATATAACTTTACTTGCAAACTTAAAACCCAAAAGAATTTTAGCGGATGCTATTATACTAAGTCATTATAGTAAACAAGCTAATACTTATGGATTGGAGGTGATTTAATGGAAACTAAAGAAATTAGATTAAGATGTAAAAAAGGTGAAAGCCAACCCATAGGACAGTTTCTTAGAAGAATAACAATGACAAGACTTCCTTCTTGGAGACCAATAGCTTATCAGATATTAAACAAGACAACTAATGTGTTACATTCAGAAGGAGATATTCTTCAAGATATGATAGAGTTGTCAAATAACTTATCTTCTCTAGAGTTTGAAAGTAGTTCTAAGAACGGAGATTACTATAAAGAAGATTATGTATTTACAGGTTCTCTAATGTCTGATGATTTAAATAATCCTAGAACAGCCCAAGAGTTATCAGGAGAACGTGGTATAAAATGCGTTACTCCGGGAGTGTTATTGTTATCTAGTTTATCTGATAAGAGCGTTACTTTACGTGTTATATATAGACATGGTTATGGTATGTTTACATTAGCACAAAACCTAGCGTTCTTACAAGATAAAGGAACATATAATGACAATCAAAAGATTATGACTTCTGTTCATACGGTTACTTCTAAGTTTACTTTCTTAACAGAAGAAGCTAGTTTAGATGAAGAAGATTTAATTCTTAAATTAAGTTGTAAAACTGGTAATGAATTAAGCACTATCTCAGATGCACTAGATATTTCAATAGATAGATTAGTAGAGCTTAGGAATATATTAGGCTCTAAATAATCACTATAAATAAAATTTAAAGAATATTCTTTAAATTATAGGCAAAACAGCTTGACATATTTTCACCCTCCTTTAAAGAATTCAGTTGACATACGACTATGATTTGAAAGGAGGTGAAAAATGTGTGGACAATAGATGAATTGGTTTCAAGGAAGGCTATTCGTCAGAAGGTCGTAGAGATTAAAAACTTTAAAGAAACTTGTGTACCATATTCACAAGCCGAAAAGATATTAGAGTCGGGCAATCACCCTCTAGAACCTGTTATAGTAGATGATGCTGTTTGGGTGGGTCAAAACACTAGAGGTGATATTACATGGAGTTGTAATAAGGAAGGAGTTATTTATCAGTATTCTTTACCTGCTAGCAGTTTAGCAATAAGAACTGTTGATGATAGTGGAGTAACAGAGGAAGATGATAGCTTACGTTTAAAGAGTTCAAAAGTAATACATTTAAAAGGAAAAGGAGTTTATATAATGGAAAATAATAATGCAGATAACTTAAACGATTTAAAGAAATTATTCAATGCAGAAGAAGGTGGAACTGAAGCACCTGCAGAGAGACCAGTAATCCCTAACGCAGAAGAAGGGGATATGAAGAAAATGGATAGTTTCGAAAACACAGATAAAGAGACTGGAAAAGAAACTGAAACTAAGAGTGAAACAAATACTAGATTAGACTTAATCAAGTCAATCGTTACATCAGCAACTGAAGGTGTTAAAACTGCAGATGCTAATGAGTTATATGAGTTCAACAGAACAGAAGGTGCTTTACTTGGATACGTTGTTATGAACGAGCCAGTTATAAAATGTGGTACAAAAGTAAATTACCTTTATGAAGATGACACTAACAGCAAATACAAATTAACTTTAGACGCTAGTGCTGATGATAGAGCAGAATATGAAAGAACTGGTGTTATCAATAAGAAGTTTGTTGAAAAAGAATATGAATTAAGATTCAAGCAAACTGCACCAGGTAAAGTTTTAGGTGGTGTTATAGCTATTCCTGAAGGTGGTTTCGTAAGCTATAGCCAATTACAAGGTGACGAGCCTGTTCAATTCGATAAGTCTAGAACAACTCTAGAGTACTGTCTATTAAACACTGAAGACCTTTACAGAATGGTTCAATTCCACTTCGGAGCTTACATTTATGAATCAGCAGAAACATTCAAAGAGCACAGAAATAAAGTTGAGTTCTCTTTAGTTCCTGTAAATAAAGTAAATGAAAATGAAGCTTCAAGTATTCCTGAACTTAAGCCAGTATTAAAGTCAGTAACTAGAAGAAACTTAATGACACCAACATCATTCTTCCCAATCAAAGTGTTCAAGACTATAAACGCTAATGGTCAATTCACTGAGCAAGAAGCTGAAGAAATGAACCAAGGAACATTCATCCACTTAGTACAAGGACAAAGAGGTTCTAAGATGGACTTACTAGTTCCTAAGGATAAGAAAGATGTTTGGATAGAAGATGGTAAAGTTGTTTCAACTTACTTCTCAACAGACCTTGGTAAGAGAAAGCCACTAAACGTTCTACCATTCTACGGAAGAAAAGGAGACCAATACTTATCTTCTCTAGATATACCAGTTAAGACTTTACCTATGACAAAAGACAATAAGAAGGGTAAGACTTATAAGTATGTAACTTACAACTGTATTTCTAAAGATGCAGAAGATGCAACTAAGTCAAAATTCACTTCATTAAATATTGCAAAATACAAACCATTCCTAGAAGCAACTAGAGGTTGTATAACTAAGGAAAGTTTAAGAGACGTTCTTAAGAGTAAAGGAACTACTGCAGAGACTAAGAAAGCATTCTCTCCAGAGCAAGCTAAGGCTCTTATGTTAAAAGACTTACAAGGTGAGTTACAAGGTCTTAATATCTTAGGCGTTAAGTCAAGTAAAGGCGAGAGCATGAAAGACATAAGCGAAAGATTATTAAAGACTAGAAAGTTAGCTAAGACTGATAAGACAACAAAATAATTAGCTTTACCTAGTGGACAAGCCATTTAGTTGTAAAGTATATATAACATTGTTGGGGACATTTACTTGTCCCCTTCAAATTAAAAAGTTTGTTTATTTGCTTCAAAGAATATAAATTAATTGCTAGCACGATTTGTATTCTTTGATTAAGTAAACAAAGACTCCTTATGTAAAATATACTTGTATTTTCGTCTCACTATACTTTATGTATTCTACCTAAAGAGTTTTAGTCTACGAATCTTTATACATTTTAAAACTATCAGAAACTAAATGCATATTTATATTTCTATTGTCCCATTGAAATATAAATAGTATTCGACACTAGAGTTCGACGTAATTTGTACCAAGTAATTTTATGTATCGTGATACAGACTATTTAAACTTCTAGAGGGGATTAGGTGTATTAGGCTTAAACGAATATCATACTCTTTCGTTACAGCTACAAGGTCAATATTACCACTTTTTGATTTTGTAGGTGTTAATGTTGTATACACCCGGATAGTTTTGATTCACTATCCGTCCCCCCAATTTTTTAATCAAATAGCTTGAACCATATCTATATGGTATTGTTCAAGGTGGCTGGTTACCACCGAGGTTTAATGCTAATTCTGATATTAAGTGAGTCTATAGGCTCACTACTACATATGTTTAATGCTTATGTAAAATGGTTATTGACACTATGTCAATCATACCCTAGTGATTGTTGTCAATAACCATGTAGTAATAATTATGTACTGGTTAACCCTGTTTTTAGGTGATTGTACTCCTATATGATATAGCAAATACATTTACAATAAGTTTCATACTTATGCCTCTTTGCTGTGTATTATTTGGAGATTTTGAGGTGTTTATACACCTCGTTATTTTTATATAGTTTTTAAGGAGGTGCATTATATTGAAGAGAAAAATGGTATACTGTATTTTAGCCTTATTAACTCTTCCTAGTGTATTATTAGGTTGCGAGTTTTCAAGACGAGTAAAAGAGAATGATATAGCAGGCACTCTAGTGAATAGTGCATTTGAGCAAGACAGTAAACGTGAAGGTAAAAAATATGACAGAACAAAGGATTTTGAATTAGAAAAGAATTCAGGTACTTTGCAGGATAATTTTTTTGATAATGAAGAAGACCGTCAGAAGTATGAAACTAAAAAGCATGATACAACTGATAAGAAAGACTCTAATAAAGATAAGAAAAAGAAGAAAGGGTTATTTGATGACTTCTTCAAGATAGATGATGAAAAGCAATCAAAAAGTAAATAGACCTAACCCTAGCGAAGCCGGAGAAACAAGTCTAAGCGAAGCGAAGACAATAGCACTCCTGCCGAAGGCTAAACAGTGTAGAGGTATGTAGATGTAAAACAAAGGAGGATAATATAAATGAGATTATATAAATTTAAAGACGTTGTAGGTAATACAACATCAGTTAGGTTAATACAAAAATCTTTACAAAGAAATTCATTTCCAAAATTCACAATCATGAGTGGAGTTCCTGGTACAGGTAAATCAACTTGTGCAGAGATAGCAGGTTTATCGTTAACATGTCAATCTCCTATTGATGGTAGTCCTTGCCTAGAGTGTAAGCAATGTAAAAATAATTTAAAGGCTCTAGCTAGTACTGGAGTTTCAACTAACTTAATAAAAAAGAATTTAGGTTTATTGAATTCTAAAAAAGATGTATTGGAAATGATAAAAGAGATATTTATTCTACAATCAGCAATGGGTAATAATGTTTATATTTTAGAAGAAGCACATAGTCTTAGTTCGCAAGACCAAACTGCTTTGCTTGAAGAAATAGATAGATTAGATGTAAATACTTATATTATAATATGTACTAGTAAGCCTTATAAGTTGTTACCTGAATTAAGAAGTAGAGCAATAATGTACAATTTCAATAGATTAAATTTGACAGATGTTTCTTTGTTAATTCATAAAGTGTGTGTTAATATGGGAATACAAGAACCACCTAGAGAAGTAACTAATATGTTAACTCACTATGGTAAAGGTGTTCCTAGAGACATTGTTAAGATGATAGATTTTATAGATAAGAATAGCCCAACCGAAGAAGAGATAGCAGATATGTTAGGAATAATATCCTATAAGGATTTTGCTGATTTAATTTTAAGTATGACAATAGGTTTAAAAGATATGAATATATTATTAGATTCATTTATGGGTAAATATACTTATGATATTATATTAGAACAGTTTAAAGGATTTATAATTGATATTACTTTCTTCATAGCTGGTAATGTAAACATTGAGTTATCTGAAGAAGACAAAAAGCTTATAAAGTCTTGTTTTAATTCTAGTAAGTTATTTAAGATAAATAGATTATTAGAGACAATGAGAACAAACGAAATAACCGAGAATGATTTTAAATTATTCTTATTAAGAGTTAGACAGATAATAGTTGATAAGACTGCATTAGATGTGTTTAAAGATAACACAACACAAGCTTCTAAGCAATCTGTTCAAGCTAGAGCTAATTATAGTGAAATGGTTGAAGTTAATCAAGAGCTAGAAGAATCTAGTGCTCGTCAATTATCAAATAAAGACTTTATAGATTATTTCAATGAAAAGAATTAATTTATTGGAGGTGTAACTCCTTGAAGATTTTTCTAAGAAATAGGATTGATGTTTCTGAATATGTTGATTATAATCAACTAGGACCTTTTGAATCAATTATTACTGCGATACGACAAAAGTTCTATGATATGAAATTTGTCAAACAGAAAAGAGACCAAAAACTTATGAAAGAAGAAGAGGAAAGAAGTGCCGAGATAGAGCAATTAAAGGAAGCCGTATTCCATCATATCAGGTTAGTTTTACTTAACAACAATCAAGAACTTCTTAAGAGTGAAGGGAAGAAAGCGGAAGAAGTTTATCTTCTTATTGACAGAAAGTTTGATGATATATTAGATACTATTGTTGATAGTTCAGAATTCCTAGCGTTTAATATATCACGTTGTAAAGAGAACCTAAATCTACAAGTTGCTTATCCTGATATGCCAATACTTATTAGAGTTTCTAAAAAGGCTAATTAGATGAAAAGAGTATCTCTCGCATTAACTCTATTGTTCGCACTTAATGTTCCTATTACTGTTTTTGGTGCCACTGTAGGTGGTGTTAAGTTCGTTAATAATATTGATACAAAATCAGACTATAAAGTATCTTCTGATACAAGTAAAAAGGTCACTAAGGATATAGAACCTAAAGGAGAAGTCAAGGAAGTATTTGATGAGAATCAAGGTAGAGAAATTAATAAACTAAGTAAAGAATATGAGTATTTAATTAATAACAATATAGTAACTAGAGAAAATTCTATTGTTGCAACAATTGACGGTGTTAAGTTAGAACCTTTAAAGGAGAACCTTAACACCCCTATTTTACATTCAGATTTCTTAATGGGGATTTACAAAAGTATATACGGAACAATAGATTCTAGACCTATAGCATTTAAAACAAACTCACAAAGAGAAATAAATGGTAAAAATGAAACACTTGTTAGGAGTGAAGATTATATTCCTAAAGACTATGCAGGAGAGGATAAAGTTTTTGATTTTGAAGGAGACTTTCAAGTATACATTTCTCCTAATGTACATGAACTTTATTTGAGTGAATTATTAGATTTAGGAATAATTACAGAGAAAGAAATTAAAGACAAAATATTTTTAGAAGAGTATAAAAATAATAGTTCTGAATCGGAAGGTAATATGATGTATGCTCGGTGGTCTAATGAATTACCAGCTTACAGACCATTTGAAGATTTAGCACCTGTACAAGTTACTTTATTAAATTCTAGTCCGCTAGGTCAAGGTTTTAATATATTGAACTTTGATAAATCTCATCATAATAAAATGGATAGTTTTATTGCAACAAGAAATAAACCTGACTTTATGGTAGACGAGAGAATTAAAACTATTGAAGCTTTAAAGTATATTGAGATTTTATTAAAGTCTGAAGAAGGTGATTTAAGTGCAGAAGAACTACAACTAGCTTCTTTTAAATTTGGTTCACCTTATTTAAAATCTATGGATAAAGAAGACCAAGAAACAGTTACATTTCTTTTAGCAAAAGGTATACTTAATTTTGAGAATAAAGAAGAGTATATGAACTTGCATGACAGATTATCAACAGACCTAGCCTATAAGATATTTTATCGTATTCACGACAAAAGTAACCGTAAAGATTTAAAAACAATCAAACTTAGTGAAGCAGATAAAGTATGGATAGATAATGGTTACACAGAACACAATTTAACTCTAATGGATGGTACAGGTATAAAGGAACCTACAACAACTTCTATTGAATTAATGTCTGATAGTTTTGGTGAATTAAAACAAGTAGGTTTGTTAGGGAGAGCTTTATCTAGTATTGGTTTTGTTGTTACTGAAAGGGAAACTAAATTTAATACACCTGCTAGGGACAGTAATACTTGGAAAGTTAAAAAGTATTTTCCTGAGCCTGAAAAAGCACAATATAAGGGAAAAGCTATATCAGATATATCTACAGATAGTGATACTACTATTACAGATGTAAAAGATATTGAAGGTGGTGGAAAAGAAGTAACGTTTAAATCTCAAGCACCTTCAGAAGCACAAGCTTTAGCACTTATAGATAGTAGGATAACAGTTACAGATGGTAACTCTTCTAGTTTAGGTAACTTAAGAGGTTTAAGTCAACTTAGTGGTAGTGGTAAGCTTATCACATATGTATCTGAAAGTGAATTAAGTCAAGAGTTATCTGAGATAGCATTAATTAATAGGAAAACTTTGAAGAATAAAGTTACTGGAGATACTGCAATTTTGTTAGATGATAATAATGTTGCTCTTATAGGTAACTATATAATACGTTCTGAATCCGATATGGTTTTGACTATAAATAATGAAACGTATTATAATATGGATTTCCTAATCCCTCTAATGACAAATGCTTATATTTCTAAACTAGACCCTGGGAAGATATATATTAAATCTGATTTAGTTGAAGAAACAATTACACCAGTAGAAGGTTCTGCAGGTGTTATTGAACAAGTTCCTGTTATTGAACAAAAATCAACTGAAGCAAATGAAGAGAAGACTTATAAGATGTATGATATAAATATGATATCTAGAGGACTGACTACACTTATAAGAGATTTTGATATGAAAGCCGCAGACAAGTCTACAAAGATAAGGGTCATAGTTGATTGGTCTTATTGTATGCCTGAAGATGATACAACTATTAAAGAAATGAGTAAACAAAATGCAGAAGATTTTTCTGTTAAAAAGGCTTCTGAGTTTTTATTCACACAACCTAGTGAAGGCAAGTTAAAAGAGTTTTGGGATAACAATTATGAACTATCTAATGGTATTGCTAATTTCATGTTTGGTACTAGTGGAATGGAATATATCAAAACAGGATATTTAGCACCTAATATTACTGTATTAGCAAATGATAAAAAATTAGATAGAAAAATAATAGAAGCTAATGTTTTAAATGAAGTTAAGTTATCTAAAAGTTATCTTGAAAAGTATGCAGATGGTTCCATTACAAATTTAAATACAAAATTATTTAATGGGGGTAATGGAGATAAAACAAAAGTTAGAACATTACGTGCTTTCACAAATCAAGGAGAAGATGGGATAAAAGCATTTTATGAAGTTGAAGGAGACGATAAGAAAAACTTAGCATTTATAACAACTGATTTAAATAAAACTTATAGGTCTATAACTCATGATTCAAGAATAGCTCTAGATGATAATAAAATTGATATAACAGGTAGAACACCTAGTACCTTATCAGATTCCGGTGTAGGGACTGTAGTTACATTTAAAGAAAAGAAATATTATGTTGATGGGTTTAGTCAAGGTGGTTCTTATTATATGCTAACACCTATTGAACCTGTTGAAGGTAAAGTGAAGAAGCTTGACAATAATAAATATGATTTGTTGGGTGAGGGTGATAAATCAGTTTTTGATATTTTATATGATGAAGTTACAAAAGATATGCCTACAAATTATTTTAATAAACCTTCGGATTTAAAAGAAAAATATCCGATATGTAATGGTACAGAAAATTTAGATAATGCTACTTTTATATTGGAAGGCAATATAGCAAGTAGTGGAAATAATATAGGTTCTGATATTCCTGAAAAAGCTAAAGCATTTCCTGCTTTGTATTTAAATCGTACAGAGTTTGTTATAGATGGTGGTAACATGATAGAGAAAAAGTCTCACCCATATCTACAACAAGGTAATATATTTTATAGTGGAATTAATAGTTCAGTTATTTCTAGACTTCTAGATAATGAAATGGAAGTCTCTACTATTTCTAGATTGCCTGCAGGAGCTAAAGTAATTATACAAGATGTTATGTATAAAGTTGTTGGAGACTCTTTAGTATCCGAACCAATAACTAATCAAGGTTTTGTTAATAAAGTACAAACAGGTGTAAATAGTGGAAGGGATGATTCTGTAAGGTCTGCAATATTACAATTATTTAACGGTTTAAGTATAGATTATTCCGGTAGACCTGTTTCGTTTACTTCTTATATCCAAGAAGCTGATTTAGGGATGCTTCAAGATTTTAAAACTGCAGATAGAACTTTATATAAAGACAAAGGAACTGCTATGATTGCTACAAAAGAAACTGATTATGCTACTTACAAACATACTGATGTTACAAAATCAGTTGTTGTAAGAATTAAACCTAGTAGTGCTATAACATTTTCTCCTATAGATAAAAAGGAGAGAATTTATACTATTAAATATTCAACTGATAAATTCTCTAACGGCTATATTGACAATATATCAATGTTCCAAGAAACTTTAGCTTTTAGAGCCAAGGATGATTTATTCTTAAGACAGTCAAAACAAAGATTTATGACTTTACCAAATGCGGATAAATTATTAATGGGAATACGTGAAAGATATAAATTAGAATTAAGAGAGGATTGGTCTAAAGTAATTCGTATAATTATTTATGGTATTGGTGGATATATATTATTTATAGGATGGGCGACTTTTATTATTTGCACTATGGGCGTAGGTAAGCCTTTCTTCCTAATGCTTAAAGGTGGAGATATAGATAATGACTTAGGCTTTGATGCTATCCGCTTTTTTAGTTTTGGTATTTATTCATTAGATAAAGAATTACCATTTTATGAATTAGTTATAGGTAATATAATATTTGCTACTTTAATGATTTTAGCATTTGCCATCCTCTAAGAACAACCCAAGTTTAAATTTATTTTGTTGTATACAAATGCGTAGATAGCAGCGCACAAATGATGTTAATAAGTTAAAAGAAGTAGAATAGAATAATGCACTTGAGTATTGTATGATGCTTTACGTGTGTCTATTCTTAGGTAAAAAGACCTATCTACAATTATCTAAAGTAGATTGTATTGTAATAGTATGAATGTAGTACAACAGTAATACAATACAGTAAAGCATCCCGCAATCCAAGTGTTCTATACCTAGGAGGGATAGTTCTATGATTGGATTTGCAGGAACGCAACCAAGATTAATACAACTTATTACATCTTGGAGACTCACATCTAAACAACGAAAGATTTTAGCTATTGGGTTACTTATAGTTTTCACGTGTTCAGTTTCTATAAGTGCAATAGCTACTGGAAATAATCTTACAGATATTTTTAATACTAAAGCGTTTAGAGGTTCCTGGGAAGTTATTAACAAATTTAATTTCATAGGTAGTGCTTTAAATACTGTAATTAGTGTTTTTAGTTTGTTAGGTTTATTTCTAGTTATGTACTCTAGGCTAATGTCACTATTGTATTTGTCTTGTAGACCTTTATTTAATCAGGTATACGACTTGAAAAAGTATGATGGAAGTGAAGACACTAAATTCTTTGGTTTTGGTGTAGTTGCTAAAAAAGCTTTTCAAGGTGGTTACGGTATAGGTACTGATAGTATAGTTTCTTTCTTCTTATCAATTTTACCTAACGTGAAAAAGTATTCGGATTATAATCCTGATATTATAGACCAGTTAAATTTAAAAGAAGAAGACAATGCTTGGACTTATATTTTAAGAACTGCCCCAACTACAATCGCAATCATATTTTTCTTTGCAATAGGTTTTAGTGGAACTTTAGCAAAAATGTATGGTACAGTTGTAAATGGTATGGTTGCAGTTGCTGACAATGTAGTTGCTATTAATTTAGAAGGCTATGTTGACAGACTTTTCTCTGCAGGTAAAAATTATACTTTTACAGTTGGTGCAGACGGTAGTAGTGAGGGAACTTTTAAAGAAGACTTAGCTAAAAAGGTTTATAAGAAGGCAATTATAAATGCTGACGTAAATGATGAAAAAGGCAGAGACGCTGTAGGTAAAACTGCAGAGGATTTGATTAAAAGTAGATTAGGTGAAAGCCAAGTAGCGAGTTTACTTGGAGTGGATTCTGTGACAGATAGTGATTGGAAAAATATATCATCTGAAGTTAGATTTACTACCAACTCTGATGGAGGAGATAGAGGTATTGTTATTCCAATGAGTGACCTTATTCCTAAATATAATAAACAAGAGTATATTCATGTTTATTTAAGACTTAATAAAGGTGACTCAGACTATTTTAATACGGAAGGTTAAAGGTAGGGTTTATTCCCTACCTCTTCTAAAGGAGGTAGCATGAAAAATAAAGTATTAGCTTTTATATTTCTTTGCCTCTTCGTATTGAATATATTCGGTACTTTGAATATAGTTACAGTTCAAGCAACGCCACAAACACCTTCCAATATATCTGAGTTAAAACAAGCCATTGACCAAAAATTAAAGTTCATTAATGATATGAATATAAAAGGTGTTAAAGGATTAAATGGATTATTATATAATCTAGAAGTTATTCTTAGACAAACATTATGGGCAGATTTTATATCTAGTGAGCAAGGCTTAAATTATTCTAATGAGATTAAAGAATACCAAAAACAAAAAACATTAAGCAATGTTAAGAAGTTTAATGAAATTTATAGTGAAGATACTGATACGTATGACGGTTTAACTATAAATAAATTTTTAGAAGACAGATTTGATTTAGAGACGTTAGTTACTGATATAGCAGGTTATACCGCTTCTGTTTTAGATAAAATGGTTAGAGAAGCTGGTGATAGTCCTAGTGATGCGAAGATAAAAGAAATAACAAATAAATATCAGAGTGAATTACGTTATATTTATCAAATCTGTAATTTATCTTTAAAGGAAGTAGAATCCATAAATAGTTTAATTCCATATATTAAGTCAGATGATGGTTCATTAAAGCCTATATGGAAATATACACCTGCAGTTAATCCACTAGTGGATGTTTTAGAGAATGACAGATATAGAAAATTTATGGATGCAGGTAAAGAACTATCTAAAAAGGATTTAGACAAGATAAATGTAGGTGCTTTACCGAAAGGTGAAGTCTTACAGAAATTCTTTATTAATGGAGATTATAAAGGTGGAGAATTACATGATGCTTACTTTGCAATGCTTTCTGCAGGTGCAACTTACGAACCTTTTGTTAGTAAGGTTGGGGATGATAATTATATAAGAGCATTAAAGACATTAGTAAATGACCCACAAGGCACAGGTGAGGTTGTTCAATTATTTAACGAAGTAAGTAAATATAAGAAGCCTTTATTTATGCGTGAATATTTTAGCCCACCTACTTCTATATCTCAATTATCCTCAACGGCTAAAAGAGTTACTTTAAAGAAATTTGTAGAATCTATTGAGGGTGATTTGGGCGCAAAAGTATATTTGGTTAAGGGTGTTCTAAAAAGTGGTTCTGATATGAATAGTTATAGATATTATCACGAGCAAAGATTTATAAATAATTTTGTTCATGATACAGAATCTAATACAAACACTGAAGAATCTAATACTAACTTATCTGAGGAAGAAAAGAAGAAAAAAGAAGAAGAAAAGAAGAAGAAAGAAGAAGAAGAAAAGAAGAAGAAAGAAGAGTTAAAAGAGAAAGACGAAGATACTCAATATATTATAGATGCTGAAGAGATATCTGATTTAAGTAGATTAACAGATGTTGTATTTGAGTGGGGAACTGGAGATTTCGAAACTAATGCACATCTAGGTAAACTATTAGCACGTAACATAATAAACGATAGAACTAAGAAAGATGATTTCGCTTCTAATAGTCGTTTCTTATTTATGAATGCTTTCGGTGATATAGTTACTGACGACGATGTTGTAATTATACCGGGTGCCGCAAATCCAACATTATTAAACAAAGGACAATCCTATTTCCCTTACACTATGGCATTTATGAAATCTTATCCACACATTGACCCACATAGTAAAGTATTTAATGTGTTAACCCCTAGAGCTGACGGTAAGATGGTTTTAAGTATTGATGTTGCACAACAAGAGGAAGTTACTACACTTTCAAATGAAATTTTATTAAAAGATAATAATAGAGAAGTTTATGTACGGGAATTGACAGGACAAAATTCTCTAGGATTTGGTGGACAACACAAAACTGATATTAAACTACAAACGGCTACTACAGATTTAGGTGGAGGTTTAAATACTTTAACTGCTTTTAAGACTTATGAATTTAAAAGTGGATTATTTAACTTAGGTGGAATTTGGGACGAGAAGATGGCAACAACTTCAGGATTTGGTAACAAAAGAGAAGCATTTATGATAAAGCTAGAACCAAAGAGTATTAGTGAATCTACTACAAATATTCTTTTTAATTCTTCTACTTCACAATTAACAGACCAAGAATTAGGTTTAATAGCTTCTAACTTCTTTTGGTCAATTAAAGCAGACAGTTCAGGTGCTTTACAAGCAAAACCTAATGGAAGATATAATACATTATTAATGGCACAATCAATAATACCTGAAGCTTTAAATGGTCACAACAATGCACGTTCTTATTCTAATGCAACGGCTAAATCTATGTCAACTTCTATTGAAGAGAGTTTTGGAAGGTTTAAACTTTTTGTTAAAAGATTCATGGAAGATTTAATAACTAGTATTGGAAAGGCTGTCGGTGTGTTAGGGTTACAGGATGGATACCAAAATCCATTGATATCTAATATTAGAACGTTTCTTATAGAAAATTTTAAACAGATAGCTCTTGGAATTTTTACATTTGTAATGTTAGGACATTGGCATAGTAGACGTGAAGGTTTATCTGCTATTACTTGGGGTATTATATCGGTTGGTGTATTTGCAGTATTTACTTATATATTACCAATTTATTTTCCAGTAGCTTATAATGGTATTAGTAGATATGCGACAGAAGATTTAACTTATCGTACTTTAATGCGGAAAGTGGAGAATTATAAGGTTGTGTATAATGACAAACAAGATAGACATGGACGTTTTATATCTGCAACAACTTCTTTGAATTTATACAAGTTGACAGATAGCCAACTAACCGACCTTTGTGATAAATTAAAAATATTAAAGAGTGACATTCTAAAAGGTAAAGCATTTGTATTGGATAACGATTCAGGTGTTTACCTAGAGGGTAATATCATAAAAGTTAATATTGATAAATTGTTTAAAAATAATCCTATCACAGGTAAGTATGAGCCGATGGGTAGTGGTGGAGAGTCTTATAAGATAACATCAGAAAAAGCAATCTCCTCCAATATAGATTATTACACTGTTTATCATTTATTGACTGATAGTTTCATAAATCAATTAAATAAATTTGCTAGTATTTATCCATTAAATTCTTCAACTATAAATTATGGTGATATAAGCAAAGATAGCTTTATGATAAATTCATACGTACAATCTATAGTTGTAGCGGGTGAAGGTAAATGGGAATTACTAGAGAGTTCAACAGACCCAACAATTATAACTGCTCTAGAAGAAGCGTTTCCTATTCCTAAAGATTTCTTAGGTTTATTTGAGATGTTTAGTAAACTTCCTAAAGTATCTCAAGATAGTTTATGGTATCGAACCTTAGAGCAGAATAATAGGTTAGGGGAAAAAGAATTAACTGAATTAATTGAGCATACTAATAAACAAACATTGCAGTTTATTATAAAGAATTTGAATGTACTTTCAAATATGTCTGATGAGAATAGCATTAAAATTATTTCTTTATATGCAACAGGTGAGTTTAATAGTAAGGCAGGAACTTTCTCAAATATGATGTATCCAATAGTTCCGAATGCAGAGGAACTCAATTTAAATGATGCTTTAGTTTCTGTATATACTAACGATTATGATATGTTTGCAAGTGATGATTTAGATATATTAACTTATGTAGCAAATAATTATGGAGTAACAACTCTAATGGTATTTGGTATAGGAACTGGGCTTATGTCTATTTGTATCCATTTAACAACTTTCTTAATAGCTTTGTTATATTTACTTTTATGTGTTGTATTAATATTCAAGATTATAAAGGTTACAGATATAACAGGAGTATTTAAGGGATTTATAAAGAGTTCACTTGTAGTCTTCATATGTTTTCTATTACAATCTTGTGCTTTGTTATTAGCTAGTTTCATGGCAGGTTCGGCTATTGCTTTTTATGTTGTATTAGGTATAGCTATATTAGTATTAGAGCTTGAATGTAAACTTATAGTAGCAGTATTCTCGAGACCACTTGAAATAGGACACGGTAATATGGGTATCATAATGCCTTGGTTAGGTAAACTTTTAAGAGTCGATACATTGATGTCTAATGTGGCGCAGAAAGTTAAATCTGTATTTAATAACAAGCAAGTGTTTATGCAGAATGTACCTGACCATTTAAACCAATATAAATATGATACGAAGAATGAAGACTATTATAGTTCTCCTGCATTTATAAATAAAGTAATTAAAGTGCAAGAACAGAACAATGCTAAACGAAAAGAAGATATTAATGAAATTATGGATGATAAACCAACTAATGATAACTTAAGTGATTACCACTTAGATTAAAATTTGGAGGTGCTACACATGAAGGATGGAAAAGGTAAATATCATATCTATCCTATTGACGTACATGGAAGTGTTAACTATACAAGTAATGTTGTAGCTGGACAAACACATAGATTAAAGATGTTTGGTTGGATTGGATTAAATATCTTTCTTATGTTTGTATTGCCAAGATTAATACCTTCAGTAGTGGGAGTTACACTCCTGCTACTTTTATTAAATTTATGTGTAGGTAGTATTTATGTACGTTTCTTTGTATTTAATGAATCAGAACTTATAAAAGAGTTTGAAGGTTATAAAAATGATTCATTTAGACGTTTCTATCATTTACGACGAGAAAATATTAAGACTATTACTTTTAGTAAAGGATATTCTGCTACAGTTTATGAATACAATAATGGAAATAATATGGTTACATTAAGACTAAGTTTAGGTTCTAATAATCTTCAAAATGTAACAAATAATACAGAAGATTTATATAACAATATATCTAATACTTTAAATAAGTTTGGTTATGAAACATTATATACATTAATGCCTGAGAACGTAGTTGAAAGTCCTGAATATAAAGAGTTAAGAGATAAAGTTAATAATTGTACAAACTCTAAAATAAAAGAATGTATGTACAATATAGTTAGAAACCTAGAGGATGTTACTAAACAAACTGCTATGGTTCAAGAACTATATATAACAATAAAGTCTAAAACAAGTGCACAAAGGTTTCAATTAGAAGTTGTATTAGCGAATTTAATAGAATCTTTATTGCGCCGTAAGACTTCTGTTAGAAGTTTTAAATTCCTAAACCCTAGGGAACTAAAAGAATTTTATCAAGCATATTATGGTCTTGAATTTATTGATTTAGATTCTGTAACAGACAGTACAGTTATTAAGACTGTCAATCAAAGTTATATAGGAGCTGTTAGATTATATAAGATAAAAACAACAGATGGTAAATGGATTGCAGTTGATAGAGCTCCTGTAAATAATATTGGAAATATTTTAACAACAATTAATTAGTAAATTGGAGGATACTAAATGTTAAAGGTCATTCTTGTTGCTGGGAGTAGAACAAATAATTTTGCAAAATTCTTGCAAAGTAAATCATCAGTATTTGATTTAGTAGGAAGTTATTCTACTATAGAAGAAATGGTAAATGTTTTAGATACACAATTAGCTAGTGCTGATAAGTTACTTTATGTGGCACAAGAAGACAAAGAAACAAAAGAAAAAACTTTAGATTATTACTTAAAAGATTTAAAAGCTTTAGAATCAAATCCTAGAGTTACCAGAAATTTATCAAGCCTAATTGAAAAAATAATACTGGTTTATAATAAGGACATGAGTCTTAAAACTAATGATATTAAAGTAACAATGGATAAAATAGTTGAAAGTGTAATGTCCAATATTAATTATATAGAATATGAAGTTTTATTTCTAGAGAAAAAAATAGATTTGATAGACATTGAACCTATACTTGCTGGACGTAGTGTAGAAGCTGTTCATACAAATGTTTATCAAGGCGTTTATATAGAGGATTTAGATAGTGATTTTGAAAATCTTTACATTCCGGATAATTCAATATCTAAAGTAGAGCCACAAAAGGTTGATAAATTAGAAGAATATAAACATACACAAGAAATAGCAGAACGAAGTAATACTTATGTAATAACTCGTAATAATTTACCATCTATAAATATTGAACAATATAGTAAACCTTTAAATACAATTCATTTTGATACAAGCGATTTACTATTAGATAAAATTTTAACGATTGTTAGTGGCTATAATGTTTTAAGTTCATCTAATTGGACAATTAGTTTTGCTTTATCTTTTGTTGAGTCTAAATACAATTGTTTAGTAATAGATTTATCAGAAAATAATGATATTAGTATATTATTAAATGAATCAAAGGTTGAATATGATAGTATAGATTTAAAATCTTTGTTGAAAAAGAACACCCACTTTGAAGATAATTTACTTCTATTAGAACGTAATGAAATAAATGATACAGTTAGTTATTCTAGTATACAATATGTATTAGATAATTCTGTTGAATTAGGAATTGATGCTCTCTTAGTGCATGTATCTGAAAATAAATTAAATAATATTTTAAATATTTTCAGACATTCAATAAGTGAAGTAATATTTAGTTTTGAAGCATTACGTAATGAAACTATAAAATTAAGAAATCTATATGATGAGATTTTAAACAATTTTACAGTTATTGCTTTTGCAGATACTTTATATGAAAATAATTCCATCTACACACATATAGATATTAACGAAATAGACAACACACTAGATAACGATATTAATGTTTATCAACTAGAAACAACAAAACCGTTTTATACAGATTATTATTTATGTGAAATAATAAGGGGTGATTAAAATAGAGTATAACAGAAGTATTATGTTAGACCTTATTTTATTTTTAGACGATTTTAGTAGAACAGAAATAAAATCAACTGTAGTCCAGTTAACATCTTATGGTGTAAATATTATAACTTCTTGGGAAGAGTTAAATAATAGACAAGATGATTTAAGTGGGTTAATTGTTGTACTATTAGACAAATATTATTTAACAAAAAATGCCATAAGCAACTTAGAGTTATACAAAGAAGCTTATGGCTTTAACTATATTTATATTAGTGAAGATGGAATAGGTTTAAATCTAATGGAACCTTATACAAAGATATATAAACATAGTATATCTGAATTAAATTATGATTTATTATCTAGTGCAATATTTGAAGAAGAAAATGAAGAACTGGTTCAATCTAATACAGTTATAGATGATATTTATGTTTCCCACGATACAATAAATAATTTATTAGAGACAGCTTATAAACTTGCGAATGATAGTAACTGTAATTTTGAAATTCAAAATATCTCAAAAGCACTTCTAACACTTTCTGAAGTTCACAATATTCAATTCAATAAGATTAAAGAATTACAAGCCAAAATAAAAACTAATGATTTTAATTTAAATACAAAAGATAATTATATTAAACTATTAGAAAGTAAATTCTCAGAATATCTAAGAAAATCAGAAAAAGAAAATACTAAACTAAGAAAAATGAAAAAACTTTATGAAAAAGATGTGTATACAAAAATAAGTTTAGATACTTTTCCAAATAGACCTTTTGTATTGTATTTAAAAGAGTATAGTGAATTATTACATTTAAATTCTTTTATAAATACGCTTTATAAATCTATAACTTCTCAAGGTATAAATGGTAGTTATTGTAGTTGCAAGATATTACAATTATACGACAATTGTAGTATTAAAAGATTTTCTTTTATACCTACCTATTATAAAATAATAGACGGTGATTTTTATTCATCTGATTTAATATCTAATGATTATATTGCAGTTATAGGACCTTACGTAGAAGTCCTAAATTCAATCCTAGATAATCCTGCAAAGCTGGATATTCTTATAGTGATTGATTGTAAGATTGCAGATGAAGATGTTTTATTGTCACCTGATTTGAGATTTAATTTGTGTAGAAATGGTTCTATATTATTTAACAATAAATTAAATAAAGATATAATAAACTTTACAAATACGATTATAAATAATAATTTAGAGTATACCTCACTTAGTTGGGATACTCTTACAGATTATGAAGATTTAAAAGATATGGACAAGCAGGCAGGTACAGATAATTTATTTATTAAATTAAGTTCTTCAGAAGTTATTATAAATATCTTGGAGGCTATTGAAAAGAAAATTCCTATTAATGACTCTAGGAGGTTATATGAATATACTTAAAATGTATGCGATTTTAATTTCGAATTTTATTTCAAATACATCCTCTAAGTATAGGGATAAAATATCTGCAAGTGGTATAAAAATATCGTTGGATAGAATTTTAACTAGTAAATACGATAGGAAAATTTGGGAAGTAGTCAACATACCAATAAGATGTTATTGTCCTTTTACATTTGCTATTATGGATGTAATGAAGAGAAAATTTCCAAATGTAAAAGTTTATATTACGTTAAATTCACAACCTGTAACAATACCACATAATTCTAGAAATTTTGAAATACAATTAAGAAATGCAGAAAAGGTTTATGATGAATTTAATAACTTTATGGAATCAGGTACAGCTTCAGATAAATATTCAGGAAAAACTATAAAATTGGATAATGGATTTAGACGTAAAATAACTATAGATGATGTTGAAGAAAAACAAGGTGTTTTTGAATCATATAAATATGTAAAAGATACTTATAATGAAGGCGGAAGTTTTAGTCATGGTAATCTTTTTATAGAAGCTTTATTCTCTAACAGGTCTGATATAGATAATTTTAGAAAGATTTTGTATGACCAATTAAATACTATTGGAGTCAAAGCTAGAGAGTTAAAGTTTGGACTAGATAGTTATTTGTGGTCGTTTGGTCCTGCATCTTTTGGTAATAAAGTAAAAAATAAATTTAGACATAGACTGTTAGGTAATAAAAGTATAACAGGTTTACTAGCACCAAAAGCAAAAGGTTTAGTTGGAGGGACTGGTGTTTATTTTGGTATAGATGTTGAATCTTCTCTAGCGTTCTTTATAAACCTATTTGGTTCTAAAGCAGGACAAGTTGCTCTTGTTTTTGGTAAAACTGGTAGTGGTAAAACTTTTGCTTGTTATCAATTAGCTATTTCTTTATTAGTAGAAAATGTTCATTGTAGTGTTATTGATATAAAAGGTAATGAATGGACAAATCTTATTAATCTAGTAGGAGGTATTGTTATTTCTATGAGTGGTAGAGATTCTAGATTTGTAAATATACTTCGATTAGATGACATAGCTGATTTAGAAAATTTACCTGTTCATGTAGGTGAAGAATATTTTGATTCTGCAGTTGAAGGGGTTGTAAACTTTTTAACAATAATGGCTAATTTAGCTACCGATAAGTTGAATCCTGCAGATTATAATATTTTATCAGATATTATATGTAGAGTCTATCAAGATTATAAAGTTGAAAGAAGTAACCCAAGGTCTTTTAAAAATAGCAAGAATATGAAATATTCTGATATATTAGATAAGATACCTGTAATTTTAGGCAGTTCTAAAACTTTAGGAGAAGAACAAAGAAAAGTATGTAATTTTATTAGAACTAGATGTGCAGATTATCTTAGTTCAGGCGGTTCTAAAACTAATTCATTCTTGAAAGATGAAATTACGGTATCTGAAGTAATTAATAGTCCTTTAGTTGTTTATAGTTTTGATAAAAATAATAATAGTTTAAATTCTTTAGACGACCTTAGAGTTTTTATGGTTCAGTATCTTGATGTTAAGAAACATTTTATACGTAAACAACAAGGTTTACATTCTTCATGCTTTTATGAAGAGTTACAACGTTGTAATTCTTTTGGTACTTTAGTTAATTTTATTAAGCATATGGTAACAGGTTCTAGAAGTAATAATGTAATAATGTTTTTACTAAGTAACGCACTAAATGATTTTGATAGCGGAGCAATGGCTTCAATTAAATCTAATATATCTACATGTATAGTTGGAAAAGTTAGTAATGACGATATAGATATATTATGTAAACATTATGGGTGTAAGGAAATAAAACCGTTATTGGAAAAAGTTAGTTCTAATAGTGATTATGAACATTGCTTTGCTGTTAAATATGATGTAGGCTCTGCAAGAGATAATGCTATTTATACTGTTAATTTTCCTGAGGATATAAAAGCGGTTTTATCTCCACCAACGACTAAGATTGAAGATACTAAAAGTAATCGCTTTAGGTAGTGCTTTAGCTTTTAGTACTCTAGTAGGAGTATTCTTCTTTCTAGAGGGTGATTCAGAATTATATACAGAAAATACTCAAGCAATAAAAGATAATACAAATTTAGGAAGACCTGTTTATCAAGTAGAAGTCGAAGACAGAACTAAAGTCGAAGAAGTAAAAGAAAAGAAAGAAAAGACTAAAAAGTATAAGAGTACTATGTCGGGCACATTTGATGCATCTATTGCAGAAGTGTTATCTGCAGTAGAACAAATTATAGGTAACTTAGATGATGCGTATATAAAAGGTAACTCCAAAGTAATGACTAAACAACAAATAAAGCATATAAAAGCAGGATTACCTGGATTGATAGCCATGTCTCTAAAGTATAATATATTTGTATCTACAGGTATTGTTCAAACAGGACATGAAACTGGTTGGGGTAAATATTTACCTAAAAATTCCAATAACTATTTTGGTATTAAGGCGTTTGGTAAAACAGGACCTTATTGGGATGGTCGTAAATCTATCAACCCTACAAATGAAAGTGCAGATGCAAATACTTATCAAGTTGTACACCCGTTTAGAGTTTATGATAGTTTAGAACAATCTATAATGGATTATGGCGAATTTTTGAAAGTTAATCCATTATATACAGACGGAGGTAGACATTTATTTGGATTATACGGTGATGATGCTAATACATTTACTGCACCTGATGCTGAAACTCAAATGAAAAGAATATTAAATGCTGGTTATGCTCCTGGGAGTGAAAATAAATATTTAGCCGCATTTAGACAATACCATAAACAATTAGACCTTGGAAGATTTGATAAATTAAGAGACCAAGTAAAAGAAATATTAGATTCAAATAGTTCTACACAAATAGATGAAGATTCTAGTGAAGGCTCAGAAGAAAGAATGGAAGGGGAATGGACTCCTAGTGGGGATGTAGCATGGTTAGAACCTTACGGTGCTACATCCAAAATGAATGCAACTTCAACTAAACTAATGAATTATGCTAAACAATATGAAGGAATGCCCTATATATTTGGTGCTGTAGGTGACCCTCTAAATGCTTCTTTAATTAATAAATTAAAAGCAGAAAATAGACATGCTAAATACGGTCACGCAGAGTCTTGGTATAATACACACGCTAGAGCTTTTGATTGTTCAGGATTAACAAGCACAATATATAAAGAGGTCTTAGGTGTAGACATAGGAAGAAATACTTATGCACAGGTAGCAAGTCCAAACCTAAAGAAAATACCTAATTCAGAAGCACGACCTGGTGATGTAATATTAACTAATTATGGCAGTGGAGGACCAGGACATGCCGCTTTATATATGGGGCAAAAAGGTGGTAAACACTATGTATTTCATGCTTCAAACTCTAGAACACCTATTGGTATAGGTGTATTAAATAAATCTTGGACAACACATAGAAGTAATAAACTTTATCCGGATTAAACTTTTAAAATACAACAGATTAGATAATAATGCACTACCGAAGGATTAAAAAGTAATAAAAGGAGGGGGATTATGAGAGGGAGAACATTTTTAGGTGGTGTTCTAATCTTGACTACTTTATTAATAGGTTCTCCAACATATGCTGACGTAAATGATTACGGGAGTGAAGGTGTTGAAGTACCAGAATATTATTTTTCTCTAAGTAGTTTAGAGTTACCTAAAGAGGATACTCAAGAAACTCAAGAAGAACATAAAGAGGGAGAGATTGATAATACTCTATTAAAAGAATTAAAAGAAACTGCAAAGGAAGAACCTTTAAAGGATGAACCTTTACCAACTTTCTATAGTTCAGATGATAAGGTAGTTGAAATTCTTAGTGAAGAGATTAAAGCAGAAAAATTAAAACAAGAGAAAGAACAACTTGCAAAAGATACTGCTTGGTTAAAAGATTATGGTATAGAACCTAATGATTTATCTAATGCAAGATTGAAAGTATTTCAAGAAGGTTCTCAATGGCTAGGTTCTTGGTATTTATGGGGAGGAACAGTTCCTCCTAAATACGAAAATGGTGCTTGGAGTTCTCCTAGAAGTGGACTAGGTTTTGATTGTTCAGGTTATACTAAATATGTTCTTAATAAAGTAATGGGAATAGATATAAGTAGAACAACTTATACTCAAAAGTACAATGGTAACTTAGAAAAGATTCCATTTTCAGAAGCTAAGCCAGGAGATATTATCTTTAGTGCCAGTGTAGACCACACAGGTTTCTTTGTAAAGGATAATGGACGTAATATTACTATTATGCATTCATCTAAACCGGGTGATAAAATTAAAGTAGGAATTTTTAACAGAAATGTTAGTGTCTATCGTATTAAAGGAATTGATGCTTAATTCTACATTAGCTTAATAATAAGTAACCCCTTCCTTTGTTACATATTGATTATATCAGTATGTTGAAAGGGAGGGGAATTATGGGTAAGACAGAAGAGTTACTAAAAAAGTTAAGAGGGCATCTTGCATATAAGAAACAAGTTAAACCATATGTTATATTTAATAATGAGACATTAAGTATATTACTAAAGGTAAAACCAACTTCGTTAGAAATGTTATCAACTGTAAAAGGTTTCCCAAAGACAGGTAAAAGACTTTATAACTGGGGTCCTTCAATAGTTGATATTTTTACAAAGCAGGATGAAATAGAAGACTTTGAAATAGTTACAGATTCTGAAGGTTTTCTCGTTTCTAAAACAATTCTAAAGAGAATGGAATTGTTTTAATTATACAGATATCTTTTAAGTATTGCTTAAGAGTATTCGGTGTTTTTGTAGGAGGTTCACAAAATGGAAAAGAAAGTAGGAAGCAAATTATTTAAACTAGTAAATAGAGTACTAGCGAGAAATTTAAGAGGAAAGGTGTTGATAGGGATAGGAACGAATGTAATCATAGCTTCTATTAATTTAGTTGCAATGTTAAATATAATACAATTTTCAGATTTATTATATAGTAGTCCAATCCTAGCGACTTTAATACTTTCATTATTAGGAGGTATATTAGTTTTAACTTTTGGAGGAGCAGTAAGGCTTGCAACGCAATTACCTACTATATTTGGCTAGTGCCAGTATTCTAGGTGCTTTGTTATGCACTATAACAGTTCAATCTAAAGAGCAACTCGCAATATATAGTATTGAAGATTCTACTGCAGACTTTATGTCTGATGATGTCTTTTCTATTCAACAAATTTTAAATAAAGATTTGGAAAGTAAAAAAGAGGAAGAGGAAGAAAAGAAAAAGAAAGAAGAAGCAGAGAAAAAGAAAGCCGAACAAAAGTCTACAATAAAATCAAACTATAACCCACCACCTATTAATGGTCGTTTTCGTTTAGCTAAACATAATGATAGTGACGAAGTAATGATAAATAAAATTAATAATAGAATTCGTAATTTGCCTATGAAAGGCATGGGTGCTTATATTGTAGAACAAGGTAAGGCTTTTAACATAGACCCATATTTCATTGTATCTGTAGCAATACAAGAAAGTTCAGGTGGAAAATACCAGGCTAATGCCAATAATTTGTATGGTATAAAAGGCGGTCGTGGTTGGAGAGCGTTCAACTCTAAAGAAGAGTGTATAACGTATTTTTGTAATTTAATCTCCAAGTATTATTTAGATAAAGGTTTGACAACCTTAGAGAGTATAGGAAGAAAGTACTGTCCTGATGGTCCTTGGGCTGTCCATGTGAATAAAATAATGAGTGAATTATTATAGATTGGGGACATCTACGTGTCCCTGCTATAGTACATATTGAAAGGGGTCATATAAATGTTAAGTAAAGCTGAGTTAATGAGTGTTACAAAGGATAAAGGAATTGAGGTGTGTTTAACATATACTAATGAATATGTGTTAAGAAGAGTTGATGAAAATATTTGTTCAATACATTCAGATGGTAGTAAAATTATTATTGATTATTGCCCTAGTGTTTCTAAGGTATTTAATTCAAAAATTGAAGTTTTAAGTAATATAGATTATATATTAAATACTGGAATTAAGATTCGTTCATCTTTAAAAGAATCTACTTTAGAGTTAGAAAAGAAGCTTACATATTTATCTCATATAATAGATGATTATACTGCAGAATGTTCTATAATTAGATTAAATGTTTTGACGTGTTTAAATATTGATGGTGATGAAATATTTGTAACTATATTGGAAAATAATTTATTAGAAGTAGATTGTTATGGTGATATAAAGGTAATAAATAATTCACAATTATTTAGTTATCTATTAAAAGATAAGTATGTAATAACTGATACATTATTGTCGTAGTAATTTTTAGGAGAGGTAATATGTTCCTAGAAGAACAACTTACTAAATTAAAAACTCATTTAAATCGTGATATTAATTTGGTACAAGAAACAGATGAAGAGTTAACAATTTATAGGAATACAAGACTAATCTGTGGGTTATCATATATTGATGAAATTTGTACTTTAATTTATAATTGTAATGAATTTTATTTCAATGGAGTTAGTGATATGTTAATAAAGAGTTTGCAATACTGTATAGATATAGATGAACTTAATTATAGACAAGAGTTATCAATATTATCTAACGTAGCAAAACAAATAAAAGATTTACGCATAAATAAGTATAATCCTAATGTAGAACAAATTAGTGAAAATACTTATCATTGTGAAGCACTATCTAAGATAATAATAAATATTATTGGTTACAATATTAAAGATAGGGAATTATATTTTATATATCATGATACGCCTAGTAGATTAATAAGTTTACCTGTTGATAAGTTTTTAGAATTCCTAGTTAATAACTGAAGATGTATAGTAAGTGTGCATTTAAAAGTGGATAACAAAGGGGAGATTTAATGTTAACTGTTTCAAATCTAATAAAGCATGTTAAAGATGTTGAAGTATTTAATTTAGGTTGTGGTTTTAGGTTTAAAATAGGACAAAATTCTTTAGGCTATATGTGTAGAAGCGGTTCCAATTATATATTTGTTTTTGGAGATATAAAGAGAAAGTTTGAAAACGAGGAAGAAGTTTTAACTAAATTATCTTCTACACTTGAAGAAGCAATAAAATCTAGAGAATGTCTAAGTAAACTATTATCTGAAATAATTGACATTTTAGAAGAATTAGATTTTTCTTATTCTGTAGCTAGTTATAGTTCTGTACAATGTACCTTAATTGATGGGGAGACGTTTGCTGTTAGTGTAATGGCAACAGATAAATATAGTGTAGCTTATGATTGGCACGAGTATATTTTAAATAAAGCAGAATTATTTGATTATTTAACAAGACATGAAAAATTATTTGTTAAGTGTATTAATAATCGTAAAGAATAAGTGTGTTTATGCACACTTATTTCTATTTAGAGTAGAATAACTTATCGTTTCAGTTTGAGCAAGTTATACCTTCTTTTGGGATTATATGTTATTATTATAATATAGAAATTAAGAAAGAAAAATACTTACGTTTTGATTTTATGATTAGTTTAATATATACATCAATAAGATGTCTGAAAGAGGTATAATGTGAAGAATATAATAAAAATTTTTATAGGGTGTGAATTTGAAAGTGAAATATCTCGGAATATTAAATCATTTTTACCAAAGAAACGAATAGTTAGAAGTTTGCCTGTTTATTCTTTTACATTACGTAAGTTAATGGAAATAGATATTTTATTAATTACGTCATTTGGTATTTATTGCATAGAAGCTAAGTATATTTCAGGAAAATTATGTGGTTCTATTAATGATACTATGTGGAGAAATAAAAAATATAATCATTGTACATATTTGTTTAATCCTTTTATACAAAATAATGAACATATACGTTCATTGAGAGCTATGCTTAGATTAAAAGGATATAAACCACCGGTTATAGAAAGTATAATATGTATACCTAATGGTAAATTATATAATAGTGAATGTAATAATATCTATACTGTAGGTAATTTATTATGTAAGTTAGAAAAAGATATGCGTTCACGTGAACATACTATTGATATAGATGAATTTTATCAACAACTGAAGAGTTTGGAGGAGATACTTTGAATAAATATTGTTTTACTTGCGGAGGTAATTATGATAAGAGGTTTATAAATGAACCTTGTCCAGAGTGTGGTAGGACTTACGGAAGACTAAGTATAGACATTGCTAGTGAAAAAGAAGTTCAACAATTTTTAATTAAAGCTAAAGACTTGCAAATACCTGAAACATATAGAGGTGTTGTTTGGAATAAAGAATATTTTATGAAGAGTAAAGCAAATGAAGTACAATGCAATACATTCATACGTTATTGCACACAACTTGAAAGAGTTCATAATTATTTCGAACAAGGATTAATACCAAGTAAATCAGGTATTATAATTGCACCAGCGTCTTATAGTAAAATGACATGGGCATATAGTTGCATGCAATTAGCATTAGATAAAGGGTTTAGTGTAGCACCTATGCTAAGTTTATTAGAGGTAAAACGTTTATTAGTTTTAGCAGGAGAAAATCCTAACTACAAGTTATTTCAAACTAAAGACTGTAAAGGTATATCCTACGACGATTATATAATGTCGGATGTTTGTTTCGTAACAGTACCTAAAACAGGTGTACGTATGGATACCTTTAGTATAATATTAGAAATACTTGATGCTAGAACTAGAAAAGGTTTATCTACTTTCGTAATATCTAGATACAGTTTAGATATTCTAGCGAAGAGAGATTATAATAATAAACCTGAAGTGTTAGAAGATTTTAATAACTTAGGTAGTTCATTAAAATTCCCAGTTATAATAACACATGGTATTTAGATAAAGAGTACAAAGGGGGAGGTTATATGTTCAGAATAACTAATCAGATAATTATATTTATGGATATGATAGAGGATTTGGATAGTTTAATAAATAATAATCATTTAATTAGACTATTAGACCCTAAATATGAAGATGTATATAAGACAACGTATGAAGGTTTAAAGAATAAACAATCAGACTTACTAGTGAATCTTTCAAACAGTTTAACTAACCTAGAGATAAGCTGTGGCATATTACACAACGGTACTAAAATTATTCTTAAACCTGAATTAAAAAGAACATTTTTAGAAGAGGTTGAATATTTACAAAGTGAAATAAGTTCTTTAAAAAATAATCTTAAACAAATACAAGATAAAGCAAGTAATGACGTATTAATAGAGCAAAGAAAGATTATAGATGCAAAAGAAAGTTTATTAAGAAAGGCTTTATCTATAAAAGCTACTTTGGATTAATTTTGAGAATATAATATTATAGAAATAATTAGGAGGAGTTTATGCGTCAAATATCTGAAATTCAAAAGAATAGACTTGAATGGCAATTAGATATTTATAGAAAAGAATTAAGACAAGCAGAAGAGGATGTTAAAAACGCACCTCAAGGAGACCATTCTGAAAATGCTGAACTAGATGCAGCTAAAAATGCCGTTGCTGTTAAAAGAACACAGATAGCGGACATAGGTTCACTACTAGCTGATTGTGAAGTAGTTAAATATTCTGAAGGAGATAGAATAACTCCGGGGAGTATAATTACAATTAAGAGAAAACTTTCAGAAGGGAATTATTCAGAACCAAGATTATTTTTATTTGATTCAGTTGAAAATATTTTAGAAGGTACTATTGGTGTTAACTCTCAATTAGGTAAAGCTATAGAAGGTAATACTAGTGGTGAGTATGTTATACAAACAGATTTTGGTGAGCAAATGATTTACAAAGTTGAAAAAGAGCCACAAAGTAAAGTTGCAGATTATAATAGACTATATCCTTCCAAGCAAGAGTTATTTAAATTGAAGGATAAGTAATGGATTCTAATAAAGGCTCTGTTGTTTGTATAGCTAAATCGACTTTAACAAAGATAAAAATAACTGGGATAAGTATTCTAGTGTTTATTATAATTTGTTTAAGTATGTTGGGTTTTTATGAAATCAATAAGAGAAAGATGGCAGTCAATGCAGTCAAATATATGTACACATTTAATTCAATAGACCAATTATATCAGGTTAATATGGGCAAACTAGAAAAACTTTGTACACCTGAAGTATTTAAACAATTAACAGTTCAGAATGCAGAAAGAGCTTTAGGAACTTATTTAAGATTTAAGGGAAAAGCTGTTGAGGTTATTGTAAAAGAAGTATCTAGTGATTATGTTGTTTATGAACTAGATACAGAATCCTTAACTAAAGGTAGACAGTTTATATTTTTCTACAAATCAAATATTTGGGGAAAATTAGCAAGTGTTAGGGAGGCAGAATTATATGATTTTTATAACAAGCTTCGTTAAAGGGATTGTACTTCTTATGTTTAGTTTAAGTACAGGTTATATGTTAATATTGGGTAAAAATAAAACTGGTATAAAGTTTGATTATGCATTCTTTACAGTTTTCCTATTACTAGTTTTATGGGTATTGTAAAATGAAATACTCTGATAATAGTTTTACTATAGATAGTATATTTGATTTTATAAGAATAATATTTTCCCAAATATTCCTAGCACCTTTTCGTTTTGTAATTACTGTAACAAAAAATATAGCTTATGTTGATGTAGAGATAATTCGTAGAGTTATTCAAATAGGACTGGGTGTTAATTGTTTATTATTTTTAGGTAAAATTATTTCTATGTTAATAGAATATAGAGTAACATTATTTAATGGAACAATTCCATTGATAAGTTATCTAATAAGTTTTATAGCGTTGGGGATTTTAAATTATGCTGTGCTTCATTGTGACCAGTTTATATTACAAGACAGGAAAATTAATAAAGAAGATTTAAATCCTTTTAAAGACATTGAACAGGAAATAGATTCTAGCGAAGATGATACATTAGATACTGTTATGGATGATATAAGTAATGAATTATTTACAGACGATACAACTAATGAAGAAGCTAGCAATGAAGAGCTATGTCTTATTGAACAATTTAATAAATCTTTAGAATCTATAGATAGTGTAGACCCTGATTGTTTTAAGGTTGATAGTATTACAGAAGAGGATTTAAAAGCACAAGAGCAAGAGCATAAAATGAATGAAGCAATAGGTGATGATTTTTCTAGTTTAAAAGCTATGTTAAATAATAATAAAATTGGTTTAGAACATGATTTAGATGAGGATAAGTTGAAGGACTTAACTGACAATCTTAATAGATGTGTTGAAGAAGATATATTTAATTTAAAAGATTTAGAAAGAACTTTTCAAGTATGTTCTGATGTTACAGAGATACCTAAGATGGTTGGAACATCAAATGATTTTCCAAACAAAGCAATGTTTGAATCTTTAAATTCTTATGATGAAGTAACCACTCTTTAGATATTAAGCATCATATAAACAAATGAGTAAATAACAGGAGGTTAGTTATGATATATTATAAAACAAAACTAAAATCAATATTTCTTAATATGGAGGATGAAGTTCCTGAATTAATTAGGGAATCGTTTATGTATTTAGATGGACTATTAAAATTAGATAACATCCTAGTTACAGAAGAACAGTATGTGAAACTTCATGGAGATATTTCAGATTTTGATTATTTGCAATTAGATGAGTTAGAAGAGTTCCTAGAGTTGCCAACTCCGGATAAGTTAGATAGATTTGAAAAAGGTAATTGCTCTAAGCAAAGAGTTGTAAACAGAAGAGTAAAAGATTTCTTAGATTTCTATGAGAGAGTTAAAGTACAAGCTAGTGATGCAACTACTGCGTATGTACCTCTTGTACCTAACGAAGTACATGAAATAAAAGCAAATGTTAAAGAAGCTTTAGGACATTTGGCAACTTTTATATATTATCAGTATGGTATGGATTTAGTAACAAATTGTTTAGTTAATAATTCTGAAGTTCAGATTGATATTGACTTCTTCAATTATGCAGAGTCTAATAATGCAGACCCACAAGCATTAATATTACAGGTTAAACGTGTAATGGAGACTTATAGACCGTCTCTTCCAATCTTTGATGATAAACCTGAATTGGAAGAACCATTCTATGATGTAGCAGGTCCTTACGTGCATGATTTTGATTCTTTAGAGAGTGTATTAACTTTAGATGATGTATTAACTGTTATCAATAATCCTACATTGGATGTTGAAAAATATATAAAGGAGTTGGAAAAGAATGCTGGAGATACTAGTGAGCCTATCTAGTAGAGCCGACTGTAAATTCCAAAACTTTAAGCATAAAGATTTTGAAGATGTTAAGAGAGGTAGTGACAACACCTCTCATTCTGCTTCAAATACAAGAGCACAATCGAATACAACAAGACAATCTAGCAACACAAAAGATACTAAAAATAATCAACATTTAATTAGTAAAGGTAGTGATAACTTTGTAAAACAGTTAGGTTATTTTGTACGTAATTTAGAAGAGATTTATTGCATTAATACTGTGATGGATGATGGTAAACCAATATCATCTTACCGTATAGATGTTTTCAATGAAATATTTCTTAGACAATTTTCTAAGTTAAGTGAGAGTACAAAAAAGAAACGTAACTTGTATGCAAGTTCTGCTTTATCCTCTGTAAATTACATTTCAGAATGCCTAGAGTTCTTTGATGTAGTTAAGTTAGACTATAGGAAATTTCCAGGAATGGATAGAGTTATTGATTTGATTATTCCGGAATGTAAAGCAACTACTGCTACTATACCTAAACAAGCACTAGCTGAAAAAGAACGTAAAACTTTACAATCTAATAAGAGTTTAAAAGGCTCTAAAGAAAATAGTTACGAAGCTTCTAACCCAGCTATTCAATTCAATCATCTTCTAGGTGTTTTAAAACAAGTTGAAGGAGTATCTGTTGGTGTAATAGGAACACTAGCCTACAGATATTTAAGATTATTTTATGTTCTATATGTTTATGGTAATGCTATAAGTTTATCAATATTAGGTAAATTTATACTAACACAACTTAGAGGGTCTAACAGATTAAAAGAAAAAGATAATTCAACTATTCGTAACTTCGTAAAGTCTAAAGGAGGTAAACATTTTGGCATTAAGTAGTAGTATAATTAATACAATGGAATCAATATCAAATTCAGATACTTATTTTTCTGTAGAACCACCTACTCAGTTATTGAGTGAGTTAGATAATTCTTGGGAATTGTGGACATTGCTTAGAGAAATATCTTTAAAGAAATTATATCCCTCATCAAATTTCGTAGCTTCTTCAAATATCAAAGAAAGTTATGATAAAGCTAAGAGTAAGAGTTATCCTATACGTGACAGATTTTATTATGCTCTAGAGTTTATTGGATTTCAAAATAATATAGTTTATAAACAAGTACATGAAATAATAGTTAAGGGCTTAGAAGGGGTTGGAAAGGAATAAATAGTTGTGGAATTTATTGATAAATTACAAGAGTTAAAAACTTTTAATGCATTTGATGATATTTTAAATGGATATGAACTAGCTGATTTTCAATCTGTTGATTTATTAATAGCATTATATGTTAAACGTACTATTATACGTTATGATACAGGTATGGGTAAAACTTTAATTGCTTCTGCTTTAATGAAGTTATTAAAAAGAGAAGATAGTTCAAGAAAGTTCATAATGGTTATTCAGAATGGACAGTTAGTTCAGACTCCTAAAAAGATTAGAGAATGTAGTGGTCTAAAAGTACTTGCCTTAAGTTCGGCTCAGTCTTCTATCAAAGCAAATCTTTATAATAAAGATTTTTTAGATTATGACGTAATACTTATAACACAGGAATGTTTATTAAATCAAGTTGTTATGGAAACACTTTATAGATATAGAAAATCTTTTTGTGGTCTTATTATAGATGAAGCACATGAATTAACAAATTTTGAGGAAGCTAGTACTGCATTTATGATTAGAAGTATGGCTCCTAATTTTGAATTCGTTTATGCTCTAACTGCAACACCTATAACAACAAGTGCAGAACAATTAACTCGTTTAATGCATATACTAGATAGGAAAGCAGTTCCTAATCCTAGACAAGAAGCAAAGGTGTTATTAGCACAACCTGACTTATTGCAAGAATATAAAGGAATGATTATTTCTAGAACTAGAAATGACTTAGGTATAGCTTCTACATATGTACCTCATGTTTGTTTTATAAATCCTTTACCTCATCAGGTACATGCACATGGATTAGATTTATTTAATATTACAAAAGGTGAAGGAGCTTACCCACAAGTTAAAGAATTGATTAATATTATAAAAAATAATAGACCTGGAAAAGGATTAGTTTATATTCATAGACACGCAACAAGAGAATTTGTTGTTAAAGAGTTAGCTAAAGAAGGTATTACTTTTGAATGTATAAATGGTAAAACCTCAATGAGTGAACGTGGTAGAATAATGAATGATTTCAATGCAGGAAAGATTGACACTATCCTAACGTCGGCTACAACTGCACTTGATTTAGATTGTGACTATATAGTATTTTATGAGTTCACTGTAAATGTTAAACAAATGATGGGTAGAGGTCATAGAGGATTAAACCCTAAAACATTGCATATGTATTTTATATTTACAAAACGTACAGAAGAACCAATTTACTTTATACGTAATATATTTATGCGTTCTTTAATAATAAGAGTTATATTAAATTTAGACTTCAAAGAAATACTAGCGATAGCTATGGAGATAGAAAAAGAACTTGAACTTGAAATTTAATAGAGTACATCTGAAGGTGTACTTTATTTAGATTTCTAACTTTTGAAATCTATCAGTTTTAGACACATATGGGGAGTAGTAGGAGGTTTAGCTTTATGCTATATTTAAACGTTTTAGAAGATGAAATTCTCTGTGATTCTCTTGATAATTTAATTAGTGGAATGTTACCACATGAACATTATCAACCGGAATTATATAGAGAAATTTTAAGAAAGATTTTAAAGTATATTAAAGAAGATGAGCTTTCAGGTGAGTATCATGTATTGGTTTCTATTCTAAGTCAAGTAGCGTCTATAGGTGCTTCTATAAAAAATTATTCACCTAGAGTTACACGACAATCTGTAGAAACAATATTAAATGCTAATATAGTAGACTTGGTTAGGAAGCCTGAAGTCAATATAAAGTATATACTTAAGATGGAAGGACAAGCTACTAATCTAGATATTGAAGTTAATTTGAATAGTGCTTGTATAACATTAACAAGCCATGTTTTAGCTTTATATGATAGGTGCTTTAGTAAGGCAGTTGAGAGTTCTTCTGCACTATCATTTGTAATGGCTTTAGAGGGTGCATTTATTTCACACATAGCAGAAAAGAGTATGCATATTCAATCGGAGATACTTAACTCTAGTGTACGCATTGGAAAAGCTATTTATTCCGGTTCACATGATTGGTTACAGTATGTATCTTTTATGCAAGCTGAATTAAAAACAAGACTTAGAAATGATGATGACGTAGTTTTTAGAGTTGATAATATTTCTAAAGGTACAGCACTTATAGAGGGTGTTAGAAATTTATTCTATCCTTTAGCTAAGTATGGTTTACCACCAATGGATGAAGAGACACCTATACTAAAACATAGATTAGTTGTAATAGCCGCAAATGAGAACACAGGTAAAACTATGTTTGCTTTACATAGTGCTTGTAACTTATTAAGAGAAGGTAAATCTATTTTATTCATGTCAGGAGAAACTTCTAAGAATTTAGTTTATGCAAAGATATTATCTAACTTAATATACAGTGAATATCAAATCTATATAACGCCGTATTTAATATCTCATCCTGAAGAGTTACCTGAAGAGAAGTTAAAGATATTAAATCTAATGAATGCTAAGATAGCAGAGCAAGATTTAATACGTATAGTTCCGTCACTTAGTTATGATACCTTATATGATGAGTTAGTTGCGGCTTATGCTGTGAAACCATTTGATGCTTTACTCATTGACCATTCAACTACTTTAAAAGGTTCAAGTAATCTTTATGAAAATGTAGGTATGTTAGCTAATAACTTAAGAAACTTTAAATTAGACTATCCTGTGTATGTTCAAGTTTTATCACAGTTATCAGTTATAGCTAAGGAAGCTATAGCTAAAGGCAAGGATGTTGAGAATTCACCTACCAAAGGTAATGCTTCTCTTTCACAAGAGGCTGATGATATATTTATTTTATTTGATAATGAAGTTTTAAGAAAGCAAGATTTAATTGCTATACAAAACTATAAGAGAAGAGACGCTCCTAAGATTCTAGAGCTTATGATTTTAAGAAAGAAGTTTAATGTATGTTGTTTTGAATGGGATGATAGAATTCAAAATGGTGCAGAAGAGTTAAATATATCTGCCGAGAAGGCTATTAAGAATATTGAGACATTAGAATCTACAGAAGATGAATTTGAGAATGAAGATTATCTAGATGATTTAGATGATTAAGGTGTAATGTGAGGTGTTTATGAAAGGAAGTATACTTAAAGAATATAAAGAATTGTTAACAGGTGTTCGTAGAAGATTTAGTTCAGATTTTTGGAAAGAATGTAAAACTAAAGATGATGCTAGTTTGTTAATCCGTTATCTCTTTAACGAACATTTAAAAACAGATAAAAGATTTATTATTGCACGTACTTCATTTCCTTTCTTCTCACAATATAATTTGGGTAGTGTTATAGCTAGGATATTTGATTCTAGCTATATAAACGCTGTATTATATAGTTTTCCAGATATACATAGATGGGAATTAGGAGCAGTGCCTAAAACGTATTGGAACAAGTATACAGTGAGTACTGCTGTTAAATGGTTAGTTGAAGAGGAATTAAAATATAAGGTACCTGAGCAATTAAATAGTTTAACTGTATTGGATTTTAAACGTCGTAGATTACATCCGATACTTTTAAATTATAATAATGATATGAGTTCACTATTAAAAATGGTATATCCAAACTACGTGGTAAATACAATTTATGATTCACCTAATGAGGAGTCTATTAATAAATTAAAAGAAATAATTGAAGTCGAATTACAATGGACAGATTCAGATATAATAAATTATTTATCTCGTGACATATTAATTCAAAATGGATTTACAAATAAATTTATGAAAACCTGTGGATGTAATATGTTTAATATTATAAATTTAGTTTATCCAAATAGATTTAAACCTTGGCAATTTAGGGGTTTAAGTAGTAAGTATTGGGATGATTTAGAAAATTGTAAAGACGCTATGGTTTGGATATTGAATAAATACAACTATACTGAAGATGATATAAAGTCTAAAGTAACTGTGAAGTTACTGCGGGATAATAATTTATCAATAATGTTATCTAAGTGTGGAGGAAAAAATAAGTTACTTAAGATTTTATATCCAAATAGATTTTAATGAGTGGGAGGGTATATGTTTTCTTATATAAAAGGGAATTTGTTAGAAAGTAATGTTAACGTTATTGTTCATCAAATAAATTTAAAGGGTGTTATGGGTGCAGGATTAGCTAAACAAATAAAGTATAAATATCCTAAGGTCTATGAGGATTATATAAGTAATTATTCTACAATGAAACTTGGTGATGTTTTATTTACACAGGTTAATAAACATAAATTTGTATTAGGTATAGCGGGTCAACAAGACATAGGAACTTATAAACAACAAACAGATTATTCTGCTTTAGAAAAAGGTTTAAATATTGTAAAGAACTTTTGTGAAAAAAGAATGTATACTATTGGTTTACCTTATGGTGTTGGATGTGGTTTAGGTGGCGGAGATTGGGAAGTTGTTTTGCAGTTAGTTAATGAAATATTTAAAGGGTATTTTGTTTCAATATATGTATTATAAAAATAAAACACGTACAGCTTCTTATAAAATAAACCGTATACTCTTGTTTATAGTTTTGTTATTGCTGACTATTACAATTATAGTTGGCATTACGAAATATCATAAATTAAAAAGTGATAATCCCGCAGAATTAATTAGCTTTATGCTAAACTCACCTAAGGAAGTTAATGTAAATAAAACTATTGGTGTAGAGCCATCTAGTAAACAATTAGATATTTTAAACAACCCTAAGAACTATAAAGCAGAAGATAAAGATTGTGATTTATTACTTAAACAGTGGTATACATTTTCCCTAGCCGATAGAGCTTATTATAAATATAGAATGGAAAATTTTATACATCAAGTTTATAAATTGAATATTACATTACCCTTAACACAACATACTAACATACCAAAATTGAGTGATTTAAAAGTTTCAAAAAGTACAACAGTTAACACTGACTATATAAATAAACTAGGAGTAATTTATAATTGTGTTTGGTCAATATCCTCTCTAGTGGAAGGCAAGATATTGCGCGAAGAAAATACACCTGATACTTATTTAGTGGATGTATTAAAAAAGTATCAAACAACTTTAAATAATAATTATTTACAATTGAGTAATTTAAATATAGAAAATAAGATTCTACAAATGGATGTTAATTTCAATTTAAAATATTTAGCTTTTGCAAATAAAGCTTTAATAGAAAATTTAGTAAACAATAAGAAAGATAAGATAGTAGAGAATTATCATTCTATATTAAAGACTTCTGAAAATTTAGATTTATTGTTGTCCAATCATTAATTATTTGAGGTGTAAAATGAAACGTATTTCTATTATTTTTATACTCATTGGTGCTCTTGGTCTCGGAGGAATTGTCTATTCTTTAAATGCTTCTGTAGAGACTATTCGACCTCCATTTTATCAAAGAATATTGATTCAATCTAAAGAACCTAAAGGTAGTTTAACTCCTAAGGAAATGGAAATATTAACAACAGTATGTTCTTATAAGTTTATGTTAGATGAAGATAAAGAACAAGTGAAAAATATAGAATCAAAATGGAATGAACAGACAGAAGATTTTAAAGAGTATTATAAGTTAGCCTACAGTTCTATGTTAAGAGACAGAGACGCTTCTATTTTAGATTTAAAATTAATGGAAGATATAGACACTTCGGAATATGAAGGTTCTCCAGTACCACTTCATCCTAGTGATATAAAGATACCTCCATATAATAAAACTAATTTACCAATTACAATAGAAAAAACTATGTACTCGGATGATAAAGCTCGAATATTAGTTAATCAATTTTATACATCCATACACTATTTTTATATGGCACTTAATTCAGATAAAGTTAGTATGTTGAATAAACACATAGCTAAGACTAACTTAAGTAAAGCTAGGGCTATTTATGTTGAATATTCAAATCTAAAGGGTTTGAATATGGACAGTAAAACTTTTAATTATATAAAATTAGACCAACGTTCAATTATACAACATATGCAAACCACAATAGATAATATAAAGGATAACTCTAAGAAAAATAAAGGCTTAAATGAAGTAAAAAATTGTTCTATAAATATGTATAAGTTTTCAAGAACAGGTTTAAGACCTGAAGCTTGGTTAGAGCAAAGTATTAATTAATAGTAAGTATAAAAGGAGTATTATATGCGATGCTTTAGTTTAATAACAACATTAGTTATGGGCACTGTAAGTTGTTTTAGTTTTCTTGGATGTACATCTACAAGTTTAAATCAGATATCATTTGATACGGATTCTGAGAAGTCTAAAGAAATTCAATCTAGTGTTAGAGTATTTGAAGATGAACATGATTCAAATATAGTTAAGATAGATTTGTTAGATAGTGATAAGACTTATGAAGATTTTAGTGATACTGAACGGTTGGCATTTGATAGACTAGAAAGTGTTTGGAAAGTCGAATATAATAATGGGACTAGAAATCACTATTCTGCTAGAATGCAATCTTTAAGAAAACAGCGTCAAATATATTTGACTAATAAATCTAAACCTGTTCAAGAAGATAATGATGTAGATACTTCATTAGAGGAAAAAGAAAATAAAAATATTGTTGAGAATGATATAGATAAACAAGATACCATTAATGATAAGCCATATTCTTATCAAGATAGTGTTGATTACAATAATAGAGTTAGGGATAGATTTAATAGAAAAGCTGGATTAAAAGGTAAAAGACAATCAAATGGATATTTCTATGATGAACACGATAACAAACAAAAAGAAGGTTCAGAGGACCAAGTAAAGTCTCCTAGCGTTAAGACTTTCGAAGAAGATATAAAAGATAAGTTTAAAGACTTAAGTAAAAATTATGGAAAGCTAGAGAGATTATATAAGAGTACAGGATTGATAGATAAAAATAATAAAGCTAAACTGTATGAAAGATTTACAGAGATTAAGGGAAACATATGGAAGACTTTAAGTCAGTTAGAAATGATAGAGGTTGATTCTAGCCTTTCTAAGAATAAAGATAGTTTAATAAAGTCTTGTTCTAAACAGAAATCAATTCTTGTTGATTTAGAACATGCAGTATTGAAAGAAGATAAGTCTATGATAGAGGATATTCTTGATAAATTGAGTGATACTTTATCAAAAGATTTTAAATAAGTAACAGAGTATATTATGTACTCTGTTATTTTTTATTGGGGGTATTGGGATGATTTCTGTAATGGAAAAATTTGATAATGATATACTAAAAGTATATGAAGCACGACTAGATAATATATTAACTAGATTACCTAATGGTACGTGGCATAAAGAAAATGCTTATGGTAGTGCCTATACATTGATTAATTACTTGTACAAGGACAAACTTAATATCGTTAAGAGTGATTTATTTAATTTAGCACATCAAGATATTTTGATGCTTTATTGTTTATCAAGTGTTGTTTGTGGTATGCCTATTGTGAATACTTATTTAGATATTATAAGTGATGTTTATGGGTTATCTGCAAAAGAACAAATTCGTTTTTGGGAAACACAATTAAATTTAAATCCTAAAATAGTTTCTAGTTTTAGATACAAGTTACTATGTGTTTGTAAAGCAAAGAATATTGACTATTCAGAGTTAGCACAAGATAAGATAAGATTAATTAGTTTTATATTATCTTTAAAGGATAATGTTTCTATACGACATTATTATATTTATAATAATTTAACTGCGTTATGTAAAAGTGTGAATTTAAATATTACGTATTTGGATGTATATTGTGTTACTCTTGAAGGTAAAGAAAGAACCTCTAGAATCATACAAGAGTTTAATTTTTACTTTAACACTCGTGGTTTAAATATGGAATATATAAATAAAAATTGGGGAACAAATTTAGTATCTAAAGTATCCAGTGTTGTTTTAGAATACTATTCTTTAGACGAATTATATAATTTATTATTTAAAACAATTGGATTAGACCAATCTTTAACAGTATATAAAGATATTTTATCTAAGACTAGAAAATCGTTTCCTTATAAATTTTGGGAAAGAAAAGATATACGCATTATATCTAAACAATTATTAAATTATTTATTATTTGATTATCTTTGCTTAGATGTTGAAGAAGTTAATAAGCTGAATTTAAAAAAGATTTTAAAACTATATAGATTATCTGCTTTATTAAATAAGCGTTATAATGGACAGATAGGTGATTTAGATAAATTAATATTTGAAGTTTGTATAGAGAGATAAGGTGATTAATATGATTAGTTCAGAAGTGGGAAGCTGGTTACTTATATTAGCTATTAGTACTTCTCTTGACAAAAATATATTTTCTGCTATTGTTGAACAAGCTTCAAGAGTAGAAACTGAGGACTCTGTAAAAGTCAGGACAAGTTATACAACTGTAATAATTTATAATCATGAAGATAAAGATATTTGTGAGTTTAAGATTTATGATAGAACTTCAAAAGTGGAAGTGGTGTATATCAATGTATAAAATAGATTTAACAGAATTAGAACCTGTAGAGATTTACAAATTATTGTTAAGAAGGGATATTAAAAAGTTTCCTAATGGATTTTGGCAAAGACCAGACGCATTATCTAATGCTACTAAGATTATTAAATTTTTAGTAGAAAATATTTTAGAGTGGAATGACGAGAATATTAAAGATGATTTTTCTTGTGAAATAATGCGAAAGTATAAATTAGCAAGTTGTAGAAATTATGTATTTGACGGCAGTGCCTCTAGAGCAATAATGGAAACATATCCTAACAAATTTAAACCATGGGAATTGAAAGCAACTCCAAGAAATTATTGGAATAAGGATACATCTGTTCTTGCTATTAAATGGATGGTAGAAGAGAAATTTAAATGGACAGATGATGAATTAAAAAAGAATTTAAGTGTACAAGTGTTTAAAGATTTAGGTATAGTACACTCTTTATATTGTTTTAAATATTCTCCATTTATGGCAATAAATTATATTTATCCGAATAAGTTTAAGCCATGGGAGTTTAATCAAGTCCCAAGTAATTATTGGAATGAAAAAACTGCTACAGATGCAGTTAGGTGGCTAATAGAAGAAAAATTAAGATTAACTCCTAGTGACATAGTGAAGTTAAAAGTTTCAGATTTTGTTAAGTATGGTCTAGACACTGCAGTAGCCCGTTATTTTAAAGGCAATGTATTTCAAATTATAAATTCATTATATCCTAATCAATATAATCCTTGGGATTTTATTAAAGTATCAGATTATTATTGGAATACTGATACTGCAAGGGCAGCAGTTAAATGGTTAATAGAAGATAAACTTAAATGGAATGAAGAAGATATTAAACATAAGTTTAGTAGAGATACTTTAAAGAATAATAAATTAATAACACCTTTAATAAAAGTGTTTGACAATTCTTGTTTTAAAATATTAGATAATGCTTATCCGGGAAGATTTAAGAAAAAGGATTTAGATATGTATAATCCTGTACTTAGATTTAAAAGATAAATCATTAATTTAGTTGAGGTGATTGTATGGTATACAAAGAATATGAGAGTAATATAGAAACTATTGAAGTGTATGAAAAGATTCTTAGTGGATATTTTGAGAGATTTCCTATCGGATTTTGGAATGGTAAAAATGGTAAGAAGAGGGCTATTGAAATTATACGTTATTTATTTTTACAAGAATTAAATCTTCCACTGAATGAAATAGCTAGAATAGCTAGTCAACAATTATTCATGGATTACCAGTTAGGTGGAATGATACAACTATTTTTTAATGGTAGTTATAATAGAGCACTTTTAGAAGCTTTTCCTGAATATTTTAATACAACTAATTTGTTAATAACTCGTAGAACTGTTTGGACTAAAGACAAATTAATTAAAGCATTAAAATATATTATTGAAGAAGAACTACAATTAGATGATGAGGGTATTAAAGCTACAATAAGTTTAGATTTCTTCAGAAGGAATAGATTAATCTCAGGTCTTAAGTATTTTAACTATTCACCATTTGAAGCCTTAGATGCTGTCTATCCTAATAGATTTAAGCCATGGGAATTAAAATATTGTCCTACAAAATATTGGACTAAAGCTACTGGAAGATTAGCAACTAAATGGTTAATAGAGGAGAAATTAAAGTGGACAGATAATCAATTAAAACAAGATTTAAGGTTTTCTATCTTTGCTAAATACGGTTTATCTAAAATGTTAATCAAAGTTTATGGACGTAATATTTATACTTGTGTTATAGATTGTTATCCTAACAGATTCAAATCCTGGGAGTTTAAAAAAATTCCTAATAATTATTGGACAAGTTATGCAAATACAAAGGAAGCAATGGATTGGTTGATACGAGATAAATTAAATATTGAGTTAGAAGATTGTATAAAACAAAATATATTAACTCCTGATGTATTTAAAGAGAATCATTTAACATCTTTACTAAAGTACCACAATAATGATATTAAAGGTCTGTTGAATTTTACGTATTTAAAAGATTTAATTTAGAGGTGTTACAATGCAAAATAAATCTAATGAGTATTTAGAAGAGTTTAAGAAATATTTGAATAAAGAAATATCTTATTTGCCCGGTAATTATTGGTGGGTAGATAGTGAGATTAAAATGTTGGTTATCTTTAATTATCTTTATAATGATTTAAATGTCTTCTCAAGAGAACAAATAATTAATATGAATCATAAAGAGTTTTTGACAAGTAATAGATTATCTAATTTAATTCTTATGACTAATAGTAAAGATATCCCACATTACATTAATATGATTTGTAGGGTTACAAATGTTTATCCTTGGGAACTAAAATATGCTAAGGCTTCTTATTGGTCAAGTCCTGTGAATATTAGAGAATGTTTATTATTTTATTTAGAAAGTAAAGGTCTATCTAGAGAAGATATATTTAATTATACAAAGAAATTTGAAGTATTTAAATATCTATATTCTATAGCTATTTATTCAAAGCATTTTAATAAAGCACTAAAACATTATAGTTTCATAGATAGAATAAAATTAATATATCCATCTTTCGAGATAATTAATTTATTGCAATTACCAAAAGAGTTTGAAAAAGATGAAACAGTATTACGAGAATTATTTCTATACAATTTTAAGGAAAAGGGTTTATCTATAGAGCAAGCTAAACAGTTATGGACAAGTAAATTAGTGGATGCTATTTATCCTAGAGCAAGACGTCTTTATAGTTTAGATAAATTATATAGAATTATATTCAATAGCTAGAAAGATTATAACCCTTTATATAATTCTACACTATTTATATTATCTCGATATTATAAAATATTATTTATGGGGGATGATATGATAAAGTTAATAACAAATCTAACCATAGATAAATTAAAGTTATTAGCAGACAAAGGAAAAATAGATAATAATGATGATGTATATTATTTTGATAAACGTTTACTAAAGGTTGTTCAATTATTTATGAAAGAGGAATTTGATTTAAATTGTAAACCTATAGTTTGTGTTTCTAGAATGAATGGATATAATGCAAATTTGAGTAGTATGATAGATTCCGTGGATATTTATCTACCTACATGTACTGGTGATATTTTACTTGAATTCAAATCTAGCGACGATATAGTTTTATCTGTTGATTTTAATATATTATTAGATATTGAAAATCAATTAAAATGTGCAGTAGATACTTTTGATATAGAATATATACTAAAGAAGTTTAAGAAAAGTTTAAAATTAGGCAGTGTAGAAAGTGAATCTAATCTTTCATTTGTGCCTTACATTTATTACAATAAGTGTACTAGTTGTGTTATGATGAGCCCATATGGAGGAGTAGAGCATTTAGATATACGCAATTTACCAACCATAGAACTTATGGATTTATTTTAATAAAAGGAGTGTTATATGAATATAAAAAGTTTTGATTATATGGTTGACGCAATGAAATTGAGCGAAGAAATGTATTATGAAATGCGATTTATTAAACAGTTCCAAAGAGACCTTAAATCTGATGATTTAACGGATACAGAAATCTATTATATGGAACAACAAGTATATATAATGCACGACGGTATTTTAGAATCAAGAGAGAAACTACTACAGTATATAAAGCGTTATGAGACAGATAGGATAGAACTAAACTTGTTTAGTAAATTATCAAATTATTGGAAATATAAAGTTCTAAAGACTTGCTATAGTAGGTCTCTAAAATATAAAGTTCCTGATTTGGAATGCATATCTTAATCTATAGTACTACATTATTATTTATTTTAGGTTTAATGTATGACTATCTTATAAGACAACCTCAATCTTATAGAAGAGAGATAGGTTTAGAAAAATTAAACAGAGAAATATCTATGATACAAAAAGCTATTAATAACTTACGAAATAAAAATAGAAATAAAAATAATAAAAAGTTTTGAGGTAGTCTTATGACAACAGAGGATTTAGTACTATGTTTAGTGTCTATTATTTTATCTCACTTTGTATTGATACAAATTAGAAACTCAATCCTAGAGGATTGTGATAGACAACTTGATATTAGAAAGAAATATAAAATTAAATTAAGTAGAGATTACACTTTATTGAAAATGAAAAGTAAACAATAAAGCCAAGGAGGATGTTTATGGAAAATTCAAATATACGTGTGATTAAAGTTAGTACTCAAACACAACCCAAGTTATTAGCAACTTCAATTTTACTCGCACTTACAGAAGGATATGTAGTTAAATTATCTAGTATAGGTGATGCAATCAAGGTAGCCTCTAAAGCTATCGCATTAGCAAATAAATTTAATTCAACAGGTAGTGAGTTAAAGTTTAATCCAATCTTAGAGCAAATAACTAGTGATGCAGATTCAATGACAGTTATGTCTTTTATAATAAGCAAAGAAGAAGATTATGATACTACTGAAGTTTATGAAGATAATGGTATTACAATTGTTAGTGTACTAAACCATAAAGATTTAATAGCTAGCACACTTAACAAGAAATTTAAAGAAGGCAGTGAGTTAATTAGTTCTGTGCCTATAGCCCATAATGGTAAGACAGATTATATTCAATTCATATTTAAACAAAAAAATATTATTAATGTTTAAGGAGTTGTTGTCTTGATTAAATGGAAAGACAGAATAAGACATTGTGGACTACCTTTAAGCTTTACTAGATTTAGAGTAGAAAATGATGCCTTATTTATAAATAAAGGTTTACTGTCTAGTTATGAAGAACAAGTAAAGTTGTTCAGGATATTAGATTTATCTGTTAAGATAGATTTTATAGATAAACTATTTAACCAAGGAACTGTTATATTACACACTGCGGATAAAACTAATCGTGTAGTGTATTTACAGAATATTCTAAATCCTTATCAAGTAAGAGACAAGCTTTCTTCATGGATAGATGAGTCAAGGAAAGAAAATGGTATAAATCATAATGAAGCATTTATAGATAATTCTATCCATTCTAATAGTCAATATAATACAAGCGACGATTTTATATAACCTTGTCTTTAGTTATCTAGAGATTATTACAGTCTATACATTAGGAGGGTAAAAATTTGAATGGAGTATATTCACTTTGTTCTAGTTGCAAAAGAAGCCTTCAAATGTTTAAATATACACAAGTTTTAGATAGTGGGGATTCCATTATAATTTACAGAGGATATTGTGATTATTGTGATACTGAAAATGAAGATATGTTATATGCAGGTTGTGTAGGATATGGTTGTGATTAATGAAGTTAACAACAATTAAGAAATTAAGAAGTATATTATCTTTAATCCTGTGTTTGAATATAAGTTTCTTGGTTGCGACTTTCCTAGAGTTTTCAGTTGGAGCTATTGCTTATATTCCTAGTGAATCTATGACACCTACTCTTTGTGTAGGAGATAGATTAATTTGTACAACACAACTTTTCAGTAAACAAATAACACGAGGAGATATAGTAGTTTTTAAGCCGGAAGACACTTCTAAGTATACTAAGTATATAAAAAGAGTGATAGGTTTACCTGGTGACCACATACGTATAAGTAGAGGAAAAGTTATAATTAACGGTGAAGTTTTAGATGAACCATATGTTAAATACAATGGAGATTACACTGGAAGTTTTGTAGTACCTGATAAAGAATATTTATTATTAGGTGATAACAGAGCAGATTCTTTAGATTCTAGATTTTGGGAAAATCCATTTGTTAAGGAAAAAGATATTAAATATATCGCTCATTTTAGATTATTTCCTTTCACAGATATTGGGTTTATAAATTAAGTAAAAGAGTAATTCCTAATGGAGGTAAAACATGTCCGAATTAATAAATAAACTTTCAGAAACTGCGAAGTATATAGAGACCGTAACAAAACTAAAGAAACCTTATAAATTATATAACAAGGATTCTGCTTATAAACTAGATGTAAAAGTAGCTATTTGTCAACCTATTATTTCCTCATGGTTAAATGGATTATATGAAGAAGGGGATACACAACTATCTTCTTATACTACAAAGATAAAGAAGAATATTGAAATTAAGAATATCCCTTATAGCTGTTTAGACATACTTAATAATAAAGATGTTGAATCTTTTCGAAAGTTAATTGAGTTAAGTAAAAAACATGAAAACCCTGTAAAGTATATCTTAGACAGTTATAGTTTCAATAAGACAATAATTCTTTCTGCTCTTAAACAGTTAAAAGCAGTACTAGCTTCAGTCGATTCCAAGGAAAGTAAATTTGCTTTTATGATTAATCACTTAGAAAAATCTATGGAATATCATAATATCTTTATGGAAGTTTGTAAAATTAGAGAAGCAAAATTACATCTAATAAATATTAAATATTTAGAGATATTAAGAGAAGCTGGTTATATTAAATCTACTGTATTACATCCTGTAAAAGATATAGACAATAGTAAGAATTCAACAAATAAAAATACCAATGGTATGGATTTGTTTTAATAATAATTAGAGCACATCTTCGGGTGTGTTTTATACTATTATTAAATGTAATAGTGTTTAGTAATTTTTCAAGGAGTTTATATGAAAAGAGTTATAAAGTTTCATAAAACTGTTCACAAGCTAAAAAATTATGAAGCTTCTGCAAACAAGGAAACTTTAACCAATAGAATAAAATCATTTCAAACAATCTTTAAAGATGTAAAAGAAATTGATGTTTTAAAGCTTGAAGAATTAAATGAGGATATGATTCCTAGAGTTACTTTAAAAGAAAAACAGTTAGTAGAATTTTTAAATACACTTAGTTCTATTACAAGTAATGGTATAAATAAATTTGGAACTGCCATAACTTTGACAGACAAAGAATTAACAAAATTGATTAATAAATTTTCTACTATATTTGATATAAATAATTGCAAAAAACCATATTTGATTCAACCTCATTTGAGAAACAATTACTCTAACATATTTAAAATATTTCTTAGAGTTTATCGTGGAGTAAGTAAAAAATCATGTATTAAGTTGATTGAATTGTTTTCATATTTATTTGGTTTACATTTAACTTATTGCACTGTTACAGATGTAAACCCTAATAAAACCTTATACATTGTTTTAGATGCATTTAATAACTTGTACGAAAATACTTTATATTCTAGAAAGACAGGTGATATTTTGTGTTAGAACATTTATTTCTAGAGGTTATAGATTTTGTCAAATTAGGTTGGGATATATTTATAAGCTTTTTACGAGCTATAGGTGTACTGTAAATTAAAGAAGGTGTAATATATGACTTTCGCAGAACTTATAGATAATGGTGTTATAGTTCATGATGTGAATAATTTTGATTTAAAAGAAACTTTTGAATGTGGACAATGTTTCCGATGGTATAAATATAATCAAGGTTATATTGGAATCGTTCATGATAAGGTTTTAGAAGTCTACAAAGAAAAAAATAATTTGATAATTTTGAATATTAATCTTGATGAATTTATGGAATATTATTGGGATTATTTTGACTTAAAAAGAGATTATAGTTTAATCATAAAGCAGTTAAAAGTAGATAGTGTTTTAAATCCAATTATTCCTAATGACAGTGGCATAAGACTTCTAAAACAAGACTTTATTGAGACTGTGATTAGCTTTATAATTTCGGCTAATAATAATATACCTAGAATAAAGAAATGTATAGAAGCACTATGTTTATTTAAAGGTACAAAGATAAATTATAAAGATAAGACGTACTATAGTTTTCCAAGTATAGATAATTTAGCAACCATGACTGAAAGTGATTTTAAATCTTGTGGATTAGGTTATCGTTCTGCTTATCTAGTGGACACTACAAGATTCCTTGCAAGATTTAAAAATTGGAATACTGTATTAGATACTAAAGACTATTCTGAAGCAACTGATATGTTATGTACTTTAAAAGGTGTTGGTATAAAAGTAGCAGATTGTATTTGTCTTTTTAGTTTAGCAAAGTATGAAGCATTTCCTGTTGATGTTTGGATAAAACGTATTATGCAAAATTTATATCACACATCCGATAATATTTATTCAATAAAAGAGTTCGCTAAATATCATTTTAAAGACTTAAGTGGGTTTGCACAACAGTATTTGTATTACTATTTACGCTCAAATAAATAACCCACATTAATAAACTTGATTCTATATTTCTAAGATGGAGTGGAGGAAGAAATGGAACATTATATTCTTTCAGCAATTTTACTAGGAGGACTTTTACTACTAGTTTTCTTTTTCAAAAAGACAAAAAGATTTTGGAAAAAATTCTTGAAGTGGTTTACTATAATTTTTAGTGTAACGTTCATAGTTTCGACACTACTAATAACATATAAATTGGCAAAAGTCGTGTTTGTATATACATGCATATTTCTTCTAACAATAATAGAATGGATTTGGATTTTAATCAAACGACTTATATTGGGTGTTGAAACGAAAAATCAAAAAAGAAATTCTTCTCGTATTAAAAGATAATTTAACAAAAGATTATAAAGTAGTTTTACTAATGTTGATTTATTAAGTGAAACAAATAAATAATAAATAATAATTTCGAGGAGTATATTATGAAATTTCATATATTTGATAAACAAGTTAAGAGAGTTTCTTTCGAAGCAGTTAGATTTTACCAAAAGGTTGAAGACTATACCTATGTATCTTATGAAAAAATATGCCCTATAATTAAAATAGACAATCAAAAACTCCGTATATGCACTGATGTTTTAGGTTATCCAATTTTAGTATCAAATTGTCCTTCCAAATATGTAGATATTTTAAAAGGTTATAGTGATAGAAATAAAGATTATTTTCATTCAATAAAACAAAGAAAAACTCCAATCATCCCTTATGAATACTTTCAAAAAGAAACAATTATGGCACAACCTCAAGGTGCAATAGCTTATTTTGATGAAGTTAAAATACCAACTGAGTATGGTTTTAAATTAAAACCAAATACAGGTAGACGTGTTGTTGAACGTTACAAAAATGGATTAAAGATAGAAGAAAAGCACTTTGAAAAAGAGATTCGATTAGTTGCTTTCGATACACAAAGTCAAACTACACAAGTATTAACTGAACCATTATTCGAAGATAACCTATATCCAAAATTCCTAGAGGAATATCTTCAAGTAGTCAAATTTGTATCAGGTTCAAAGAAATTAATCATAAGGGATGATAAAGAATTGAAATATGCTTTTCCATATGGAACACTAGTGAACTTTTCACAAGTAGCTATCTTTAAAGCTATTAACCCATTAGATGTTCTTTACCCAGGAAATATAGAACTAAAAATAATCAGTCTTGTTGGTCTACGTTATAGAAACGAAAAACAACAAATTAGCTTAGGATTACAAAACCTTGGATGTTAAAAATTCTATACTATACAAGTATGAAAATAAGAGAAGAGTGTATTCTTTATTTTCATTTTAAATAACCATCAATGTTTAGGTAATTAAAAACACCCAAACAATAAAAGGGGAACAGTAAAATGTTCCCCATATTTTTAAAGGAGGTTCCTAATGGATGAATTAGAAGTATTTGAAATATTTGAAGCTGATAAATTAAGATTAGCACTAGCAAAAGATATGAATGGATTTAGACACCCTAGCACAGAGCAATTAATCTCTTTAACAAAGATAATTAATGGACAAGCTATAAATTCTAAGAAAAGTCAAAATTTAGTGGATAGTCATTTAGCTACGATTGTAGGAAGAATACCAACATGTAATTTATGCAATAGACCTGCAATGTTTGATTGTAAAACCTTACAAGGTTCTTGGGGTTATTTATGTTTAAGATGTTTTTCTAAGGAAGGCATTGGTATAGGTTGTGGTGTAGGACAAGTATTATTACTACTTAATGACAATGATAATATCGACAATAAAAATGCTAGCATTAAAATATTAAAAGATGACTTATTGAAGTTGTCTAAAGGATTTTAATATGACTAGTAATAGATTATATAATTACAGTGATACATGTAATAAACTTATGTTTATAAATAAACAAGATACTCAACAAGTTTGTTTAAATTGTTATGAATCTTTAAATGCTAGTATGGAAGGTTTATTATTAAAGACAGGTCATAAATTAGGTTCAGTAAAATTACCATTAAATTTAACATGGTTAAATTTAACACATGTATATCCTTTACTTACAGAACACACTACCATTTTATATGCTATATATTCATATATAGATTGTTCTTGTAAAGAAACCTTTAAAGATTCTACAGGATTGGAAGATTTAATTGAAAAGTATTCCTATATTAGAAACATATTAATTTCATTACGTTAATACATATCATTTAGCAATTCTAGGAGGGTAGTTAAATCTGTATTCACTAATATGATATGAGGTTAAATTATGTTACAAGGATTGAAATCAATTTTCGAGAATAAAAAGTTAAGATGTAAGTTATTGTGGACAATACTAGTTTTAGCTTTTCTTAGAGTATGTAATTTAATCATTATACCAAATGTAGATATTACTAAATTCAATAATATATTTGAGTCTAATAGTCTTTTAGCTTTTTACAATTTACTTATTGGAGGGGCTTTGAGTAAGTTTACAATCTTGTCTTTAGGGTTAACACCTTTTATAAATGCTTCAGTTCTAATGCAACTGTTAGGACAATTGAGTCCTCGACTAAAGCAGTTAAAGAGTGGTTGTAAAATGGATAGAGACTCTTATGAAAACTTAACAAAGCTTATCGCATATATTTTATGTTTTGTTTGTTCAATTCTAATGTATATTGGTTTAAGTAAGTTAGGTCTTATTATTCAACCTAGCATATCTACAGCTTTTGTAATAATATTATCTTTAATTATTGGTTCAACTCTAATGATTAAGTGTAGTGAAATGTTAACAAAGAAAGGATTAGCTAGTGGTATTTCTTTGATAATGTTTTCAAATATGATTTCACAAATACCTAGCTATATTGGAAAAGTTATTGTCCTATTTAAAGTGAACATATTAAGCGTAGATTTCATAGGTATGCTATTAAGTATCTTAGTGGGGATGATAACTATTTTAATTGTATTACATTATTTAGATATTAAAATACCTGTTAACTTTATGAGTAAATATAATGATACTAAATTCAAAAGTTATATGCCTTTTGGATTTATGGGGTCTGCAGTTAGTGCAGTTATGTTCTCAACAATATATTTGAGTTATCCCCAAATGCTACATCAAGTGTTTCCAAATATAAAATGGATAAGTGTTTTACTATCTAATAAGTATAGTCCATTTAATCCAACTAGTTTAGTTTATATGATAACGTTTGGATTAATTATTATTGTATTTTCTTGGGTATGTCAAAATTTAAATATTACTGCTACTGATATAAGTAGTACATTATACAAAAGTAATTGTATAATTCCAGGCATACGCCCTGGGGATGAAACTGTAAAATATTTAAATTCAACTCTAGCGAAAACTTCAATAATAGGTGGTTTGTTTACTGCAATGTTGGCAGTTATACCTATGGTAATAAGTTTATACAAACCTACATTCGGTTTAATGTTTAGTGGGACTTCTGTAATATTGTTTGTGTCTGTTTGTATTGAAATCTATACAACAATTAAAGCTGAATTAGCTACACATAATTATTCAGGATTTTTATCTATTGGTATAATGGCATCTTAAAGATTAATAAAGTATATTTCTAAGATATGTTTTAATTAGTTTTTAAAATTTAGTAATAGTAGTGGAGTTTATACTCCACTACTTATCATTAAATCGTTGGAGGAAATAGAATGATAAAAAACAAAAAAGATACTTGGAGTTTATCTAAATTAGAATCCAATTTGTTCTCGTATTATGATGTTTATATTACAAATGGACAACATGATATTCGTGAGAGATTAAAATTAGATTTATCTAGCCTAGGTGATAACTATATTGAAATTATGAATAAGTTAAATTTACTATTTATAGATAAGCCTAAACAATCGTATTTTAGTTTAATAAGAGTTGAAGATAACATAACAGGTATTGAATTTTGTTCATCATCTTCGTTCAAATCTTATGCATATTTTATAGAAAAAGTTTTAAAAACTAAGCCTGATTATTTTCTTAAAAAATGGAATACATTTAATGTAAATAATATTGAGCAAGAGATAATTAAATTGTTTAATGGAGAGAAAAACAATTTTATTCTATTTGACAGAGAATTCTATGCTAGAATTTTAAAACATTTTTATGACACTACAGATTGTTTGTATGAAGTATTCAAGTACACTATTGTGGATATATTTTTAAACCCTACAATTTTATTTGAGCTTTGTTTAAAACAAAATCCCCAACATAAATATATGATGGATGATTTTGAAGCGTATACAGCTTTAAACAATTTAGGGTCTATACTTTATAATTATTTAGATAAACATGATTTATCTTCTATAGTCTCCGTTGAAGTATTTGATGAGCTTTCTTATAATTACCCTGAGATAATTGTACATCTTCCAAAATCAATGCAAACTTTTACTATGTTAAGTAACTCATCTGAAACTCTAGTCACTCTAAATACCTCTTTAATAGATGCGGATTTACTATCTATGTATGATGTAAAAACAAATCAAATAATTATTTCCTAGAGGTGTTAAATGAATATTTTTTGGTTACATGAAGAGCCTAAAATAAATGCTCGTTATCACTGTGATAGACACGTAATTAAAATGATTCTAGAGTATGCACAAATGTTAAGCACTACAAATCGTTTATGTGGTTTAGATGAAGGATACAAAATTGCACACATGAATCACCCTTGTACAAAATGGGTAAGAGAGTCTTATGATAATTGGTTATGTTTAAAATGGTTAGCTTTCTATCTTAACGAAGAATATAAATATCGTTATGGAAAGACACATAAATCCTGGGAAGTTATTGCTTCCCTACACAAACCTAACTTACCCAACCTTGGTGTTACAATACCCCCACAATGTATGCCTAGTGAATATAAGCATAAAAACGTATTCATAGCCTATCGTAATTATTATATAGGTGATAAAGCTTCCTTCGCTACGTGGAAGTTTAGAACAGTTCCTCCTTGGTTCAATTTTAATAAAGTCTTAATAAAATAAAATAAAATAAATATTACATAATTACATTTTAATGTAACTATGCAATAGAGGTAAATCTTTAAGAGAAAAAAGAAGTATACAAAGTAGTAGCGTCGTAATAAGTTTAAACTTATTATAGAATATATTATAGAGAATTTAAGGAGAGATTTATGAGAAATTCAAAACAAAGATTAATGGCTATTTGTGCAGGAGTTATGGTTTTAAGTTTAGCAGGAGGTATTAAAGTATCTGCTCAAACTAATCACGTACCAACACCTATATCTATAGAACAAGATTCTAAAATATTAGAGCCAGGAGAACTTGTAGAAACAGTTAATCCTGATACAGAAAAACCGGGAACAGAGAATCCTGATACAGAAAAACCGGGAACAGAGAATCCTGATACAGAAAAACCAGGTACTGAAAATCCTGATACAGAAAAACCAGGAACAGAGAACCCTGATACAGAAAAACCAGGCACTGAGAATCCAGATACAGAAAAACCGGGAACAGAAAAGCCTGAAGAAGATAAGAAACCGGGAACAGAAAAACCTGAAGAAGATAAGAAACCGGGAACAGAAAAGCCTGAAGACAATAAGAAGCCAGCTACAGGTACTGAAACAAAACCACAAGATAAGTTACCTGCAACAGGTTCAGTAAGTCACGTATTACCAATAGGTATAGGTGCTATATTATCCGCTATTGCTGGTATCAAATTCTTCAAAAAATAAGTAATAGTTAATGTAAGAACTTAACCTAACGCCCTACATGCAATATAAGTATTCCACATTATTTACCGAAACTAAAGATAGAAAAAATAGAGTTTTATGCTAGGAGGTTTTAATGTGAATCGTAAAAAATTATTTGCTTTGCATGTAGGGCTTTTATTTTTGTTTAATACAACTTCAGTTCTAGCTTTTACAGGACCTACTATGGAAGCTGATGTAGGTTCAGGTAAAGCACCACAAGTTACACAAACTAAACCTAAACAAGAAACAACAAAACCTAAACAAGAAGAAAAGAAAGATGAAACATCTAAATCTAACCAAGAAGAAAAGAAAGAAGAAACAAAACCCAAACAAGAGGAAAAGAAAACAGATAAGAATGAGGATGAAAAGGAATCAGATAAAAAAGAGAAAGAGAACAAACAAGGAATTGTAAATAAGTCAGAAGATAAAAAGGATACAAATAAATCAGAAGAGAAGAAAGATGTAAAGAAGGGTAAAATAAGTAAGCACCATGTATTACCTTACGGTCCTAACCCTTTATCTATAATAGATTCTACAGATAATACTACATTAGAATTTAATGATACTTTAAATTCAGATAAACCAAAGGAAGTTAAAAAAGAAGGAACTCAAAAAGTTTTATTACTTTTAGTCGAATCAGTATCTACACCATTTAAACAGGATGCCACACACTATAATGAATTATTTTTCGGTAACTCGGATAATAGTTTGAAAACTTGGGTAGATAAACAATCTAACGGTAAATTTAAATTAGAACCAATGAAAACAAATAAAACAAAACATAATGGTATAGTAGAACTTAGTATTGATGAGAAGGATTTTAAACGTATAAAACATAAAGATTATGCTATGCATAAAGATTTAGCAGGAGATATAATATCTAGTGCAAAGGACTTTATAGATTTTGAATCTGCAGATTTAAACAAAGATAAGAAATTTTTAGATGCTTGGAATACTGACAATGGTTCTATTCAAGAAGAGTTAGCAATCCATATTATATTATCCGGTGATACTAAAGAAAGATGGTCTAAAGGCAAGCATATACAAGCTTGGCCACATTTAACACACATCAATAGAGAAGTTAATGGTTTTGAGTTTAATACTTCTGCAGTTATAACCTCAGAAACGTTAGATAATAATCTTGTTGGTTTAGGTATTCACGCTCACGAATATATTCATAGTCTTTCGGGTAAAGACTTATGTAATAAAGATAATAGTGTTGGATTTTGGAGTGTAATGGGAACTAATAGAGGTAGTATTAACGATAAAGAGTTAGGCTATGATGTAACAACTTTAGACCCTATACACAAAATCATGTTTGGTTGGAATGAAATAGATAATCTAGATTTATCTAAACAAGAAGGTGCATACGCTTTTGAAAATAATAAATCTCTTTTAATAAACCTTCCTAATTCATCAGCATATATCCTAGAGTACAGGGACAAGAACAATATATATGAAAAAGTAAATCAGTCTCATGATGTTAATGATAGTGGTGTTGTAATTTGGAAAGTAAATAAAGATAACTTTTTAGATGATTGGTTTGATGGTGATTGGATTTTAGGTAAACGTAAAAAGCAACCAACTGTAAGTATTGTAGGTAAAACAGGAAGTAGTATATCTAGCAAAAATAATTTATTTGTTAAAGATGATGAAATAAAATTTGAAGATATAAAAGGATTAACTTTAAAAGTTGTAGATAATGGAATTAAAATTATAGAAAATACAATAGATAAAGAAAACTTAGTAGAGACTAAGAAAGATACTTTAGAAGATAGTAATAAAGATTCATTAAAATTGAATAATATAAATTTACCTAATGAAGATGTAGTTAATGAAGTAGAATAAAATTTAAAACCTTATATAATAGTTTTATGTTTTTATTATAATTCATAAAGCTTTAGGAGGATTATTATGTCTAGGAGAGCCTTAATAGTATTTGTAGCAAATGGGAATGTTGAAGTGTATTCTACAACGGATTCTAGCTATCAAGTAACTCTTAAAACACTTACAAATTTAGCAGGACATAATTTAGAAATCTTTAAGAAAGAAATAGATAGTGATTTATGTTATTTTGCTGACTTAAACGGTTTATTTTATAGTGAACCAAATAAACATTTTTGGAGTGGCATTGATTATATTGCTGGTAATGTTGTACTCGTAGGTTATAATGTTGAAACAAAGGAAATTAGATTATTAGAAGGAAATGAACTTATAAAAATCTTACAATCCTTGACATTTACAGGAGTTCCAATTACAAAAGATTTACCTTAGTTTAGAGGTATCTTTGATACCTCTTCTATTTGGGAGGGTATTATGTTTAGTTTAATTAAATATCATAAACGATTTAAACAAGCTTTAATTCAAAAACATGAAAAAGAAAAAAGAGATACATTAATGTGGGAACGTATGATAAAAAAGAAGATAAATACTATTGAAGTTAAAGTAGCATTAAGTAGAGAATTTCATGGAATAAATTCAGAGGAATTTAAAAAGCAATATTCCAGCTTATGCTATTACAAACAACTTTTACAAGATTTAAGAGACGTTATGTAATTTGGAGTTATTGTATATTGATGATTGCAAATTATCTAACCTTTAGAGGGGGTTATACAAATGGCTTATTTTGTTAGTCCTGTAACAGACCACCCGGAATTACTAGCAATTATTAATCAAGAATATGAATGTGTAACACATCAATCTATTTATAGTAGATATGTAGGACCCTTAGGTTCTATTATAGTAAATGATAGTGCAGGTACTGTAACAGTTTACAATGATGGTATGATGTATGCTAAGTTGTATCAAGCTAGACCAAAAGGTGTTAAAATTTATTATACTAATACTTATACAGATTTGATTCCTAAGTTATATAAAAGTATAAACTCTAGATTTATTTTATATCATAAAGATAAAGATTTAGTATTTTATGTAAGAGTGTATAATAACAATCTAGAGATAATGTTAAGACAGTTAAAGAATAATACTTTACGTTTTGAATTCACTAACTTAAGATGTATATATCGTAGAATAAAATCTTATAAAGGTTTAGAGAAGTTTATGTCTAAATTTTTTGGTGAAGATTATGTAGTTAAATTTGTTAGAGATATGTTATTTATATATGATGGCACAATTGTTATAGCTACTATAAAGTATAAAGCAAGTAAGTTGTTAAAAGCTGACTTATAAATTTCCAGTGATACCATATATGTTACATAGGAGGTATTGGTTAGTATCTCTTATATCAAGTATCATGGAGGATTTATGAATAACATTTATTTATCTTTAGATATAAATATAAATAGTTCACCTAAAGTTGTTAATACAGAAGAAGGTAAAAGAATTAAAGTAGCTAATGGACGTATATGTAATATACCATTAGTTAGAATGTCTCAGATAATAAACGAAAGCGAGAATAGAACAATAAATACAGATAATGTGGAATATATAGATACTATATGGAGTTTAGATTTGGAAGATAATGAATTAAGAACATTGATATTATCTATTGATGGTGTTTATCATATGGTAAATATTATTGAAGAACAATTAGGCTATATTGAATTATTGAATATACCTTTAGATAATGCAGGTTATATATTAGATACTTCCTTTAATCAACTAGTATTAAATAATTATGAAAAAATGAAACATTATTTTACAAATGAAAAGACATCTTTAGATTACTTTGAAGCTAGAGATATAAATCCCTGTGATTTGTTATATAAGATGTCTAATTGATTTTGTGGTGTTTGTTCTTCGAGCAAGCACTTTTTCTATGTTGAAGTTTGAGGTGATTATAATGGACAGAGTAAACGTTGAATGGAATAATAAAATACCTAAGAAATATTTATCACAATATAGTGATGTAGAAATATTGGAGTTAGTAAATTTTTTAACACACAGAAAATATTCTAGAGTCAGATTTAATCTACTTTCAGAGCAAGGTAAATGGGCAGATATTTTGTATAATTTTTCTTGTAAAGATATACAAAGAGGGTGTGTACATACAGGAATTAAGTTCCTAGAGAACGTACACATTTTATATAATATTAAATTTATAAACAGTATTCTAGAAGAACTTAATAAATATTTAGCATCAAATAAAGTTAAATGTACTTTAATAGTTTATGGTAGTTTAGCTTTAAATTACTATAACTTACGTCCTATGTCTGACGATATAAATTGTATAATTCATAGTTTAAATAATATAAAAGTTAATAAACTAATAAGAGAGTTTTTATTCTCTAAAGACCTGCCTACTGATTTTATAAACACTAAACCTAAAGATATAGAAACTTCTTTACTAAAATTAGAAACTTGTACTGTTTACAAAGGAACTAGTCTAACTTTAAATATCGTTAGTAAAAAAGAATTACTAGCTTTAAAATTATTTTCGGCTAGACAAGACACAAGAGATTTTCTCGACAGTTATTTGCTTTGTAGTGCTTTAGATATTACAGATTATAAATTACTTGTACTAGTATTAAAAGAATATATTAAAGAGGATTGTATAACTGAACAACATTTCAATTTTATAAACAAACTATCTAGTCAAAAGATTCTAACATGTTAAAGACTATTACAGTTAAAGATTTAATAGAGTCTGTAGAGTTTCCTAACGACAATAAAATTAACATTACACATATTGATGGTTTATTGTATAGAAAAAGTTCTTTATCTGACTCTAGTATATATTGTATAAAAAGCTTAGTAATTTCTACATACCTATCTTGGTATTTGGAAGATGTTTATAATATAAAAGTTTCGCATACTAAAATATACAATAAGATTATAAAACATAGTCATGGTAGTTCTAGATGTATTGATAAGTTAATATTTGAACATGCTATGGAGATAGATTGTTTAGTAGCTGTAATTGAGAGTTGTCTTTTAGGTAAATCATATACCATTATTAGTTTTTATGAATTTCTACTAAAGAGTAATATCTTTAAAGAATTGCTTTTAATTTTGAATTATATAAATTTAGAATAACCTCTTTCCGTATTTTTAAATAATCATATAAAATAAAGCATTTAAAACACAGAGGTTAAAATGAAAGGTTTACTGTTTACTACTCTTAAACAAAGGATAAGTTTTAATCAAGAAATTTTATTAAAAATATTTAATAGGATAGATAGTTTGTTGAATATAAAAATGACTTTAACAATCTATGGTGGTTCTTTGATGACAATGCTTTATAAAAATAGGACAGCAACTTGTGACATTGATTGCACATATAATAATTCACATAAGCTAGAATTTGACAACATATTAGAAGCAGTTAAATCTGAGTATCAGTTAGAAGATAATTGGATAAATACTGAAGTTAGCAAACCTTTATCTTACCTAAAGAAGGAAGATAAAGAAGAGTTCCTAACGTTAAATAATTTAAAAATATTACGTCCATCTAACGAACAAATGTTAGCAATGAAAGTATTAGCTAGTAGAGTTGAACCTGCTAAAGATTTTATAGATGCTTACTTGTTATGTAAAACTTTAGATATCAAGTCTAGAGTTGATTTGATGGAGATAGTGAATCATTATATATGTGATGATTATATTGGACAAAGACAATTACAATTTATTAAATACTTAGGATACGACCTAGGATACAATTGGTAATTGTTGATAGAACATAAACTATATAAATTTATTAGAGTAGTAAAAGTACTAATAAATTTATATAGTTTATTTATTATACATTAAAATAGAAGGAGGTTTCTCTATGGTGACATTTGATTATAGTAGATTTAATCCATGGACTCCTGAAGGGGTTGCATTTGTGTGCATAGAACTTTTAGATAATTTAAATATGAAAGAAGTTTTAGATATTTCAATATTCAATGAAGATAAATTTATAAACATTTTTAATGATTTGTATAAAGAAGAAATGAAAGCTTATATATTTAACACAAAGGTTATTAAACCTAAAGATATACATTTATTTGGTACTTTAGTTTTATGTGCAAATAATATACATATCCCTTATATAGAACGCAATACTAGAAAAGTTAAGTTTATTGTGTATTCTCCTGGGGACTATTATATAAATAAAATGAAAAAAGATTCTACTTGTCAAAATCATTTAATAATGTGTAAAGAAGATTATGATAATAATATAAGACCTTTAACAGGTAAATTAAAAGCTTCAGGTATTAGAACATCTTATGTGCCTTATACTATTGTTGATTTAAAATAAAGGGAAAGAAGGTGTAGTTATATTTAATCAGGGATTTAGATTTTTAGGAATAACTAGCAACAAGTATAGTGTAGCTTTAGATAATAAGTTAATTTGTAAATTAATTATTTTGGAAGATGCTGTTCATAATAGTTTGATTATAGAGTTAATATCATTTAATAATAAGCATGAATATGATATTAATGATTTAATAAAAGCTTGTCTTGACTTAATCAATAGTTTACAGTTTCAAACTAATATTAGACTTATTAAATTAATTACACCATTATATTTTTATAATTTATTTAAACCAATAAGACAATATCAATGTATTAATAAATGTAATACACATTGTGAAATATTAATATCTTTAGATATTGTAAATGAAGGGGATTATTTTAACTTCCTTTATAATTCATCTATTGACATTGTTGATTTATTCTTAAATTATAATATTGAACTAAATCCTAAGGTAGATTGTATAACAAACAAAATAAACTTGAAAGATGATACACCTCATTATATTAAATTGATTCATTATGAGGGAAAAGACATACCACTTATGTATTATAAATATTCATGCGAATTAAATCCTAGAGTTGTAAAATAATTATGCAGGAGGAGTATAATGTCTACTAATAACTATCTAGAGATATTACTTAAAGAACAAGATGAAAACCTAGCTTTAAATGATTTATTAAATAGACTAAATAATTTAAATAAAGATTTTATTTATTTCGTAATAGATAATCCAATGCGTGAACATAATCTATCAGATAATGAGATTACATTTGTAACTAAATGTGTTACACTTATTCATTATTTTTTAGTTGTTAATAATTTAAAAGTTCCTTCTTGGATAAAACGAAATAAGTGGAGATTAAAACTTCCCGTCGTTCTAGGTACTAGAGGAGTAGATGATTTTTATCTAGAAATATTATATACTTCACCTGCAGAATTTAGATATCATAATGTATACTTTCATTTAAATGCTTTAGAAAGAATTTAAGGAGGTTTATATGAATAGAAATTGGTTCACTGTATTAGGACAATATTCTGATTTTTCATTAGCAACTTTAAATTACTTATATAATAATACTAGTAGAATTATATCGTCTTTTGTCTCAAATAGTTCCGTACACTATAATGTACTTGAGTTTTATAAAGATGATATGTTATTACTTGAATTTAATTATAACTCAAGAACTAAACAACTGCATGTTATATATGTTCATAATAAAGTATATTTAAATTCCAAAGAATACTCTAAAGTGAATTGGTTAAATGTATTAATAGAATATAGTAATTTAGACCTTAATAAGCTGGAACAAATAATTCTATTATATAATAATTCCTATTGGGAACAAAACGATAAAGATTTATTACATGTTTATTTGTATGATAAATCAGCAACTATTTTAGCTAGATATACTTTTCATAATGATAATATAGTTTCCATTGAGGAGGTAATCTAATGTCTTATGATAATATAGTTGTTTTATATAGACCACAAGATGTTATAGATTTTTTACAAAGTGAAAAGGTTTCTTTTCCAATTCCTAAAACTAGGGATGAAGTTGTTGATGTACAGACAAATCAGATTATAAGAAATAAGTATAATAAATTTTATCTATTTTGTAAGTTGTATATGGGACGTGTTTTAGATAAGGCTTATGCTAAAGAGCAACTAGACATTCTAGCATGTTTGAATACAGAATATTTAACTGATGCAACTTTTGATATTTTAAATTGTTATGGATTGTCACCTATTCCACATAGATAAAGTACATATCTAGAGTTCAAAATCTATGATATGTGGAAGGGGTAGGTTCTATGAAAAAGCGAGACATTAAATTACTTCTACTAACTAGTTTTATAGCTAGCACAGTCGTAGTTGATGTTTTACTAATGCCTACTTATGCAGAAAAGTCAAATAAAATACTAGACAAGCCTAGTGCAGAAAGTGAAGTTTCTGTAGATTCACAAGAGACTAGTTCGGATGAATTAGAAAACAAAGGTGAGTTAATTACTGAAGAAGTAAGTAATAAAAATAATGATACACAAGCTTTAGAAACAAAAGAGGAGAAAAAATTAATTAAACCATTTATAGCCAATAACAATATAGTTACTAATGACGTTCAGAGTTTTACTTCTACATTATCTTTAACTAATGTAAATAATTTACCACATACTTTATCTAATATAGTGGTACTAGATAGTGATTATTTGAAATTAATGCCACTTGATAATTATGCACTGTATGGGGTTGTTGATAATCCTACAACACTTTTAGATAATGGTAAATTAGCACTCGAAGTTATTAGAGGTAAAATTCAATTTTATAATGCGGCAGAAGTTAAGGGTTTGAATATACAACCCAATGTTATGTTCAAACATAGTTTAGCTAAGACAAATAATAAAGACTTACAAATAAAATCTAAACTAGCTATTAAAGACGGGATTGATAAAAACATTCCAATAGAAAAGTTAAAACAAAATAGTGTATCTACTATTGGGATTATGGCTTTAAATGATTTAACAATAGACGAAGCAAGAAATTTATATGGTGAGAGTTTGACACACTATGATGAGCTATTTACTTTTGAGAATAAAACTTATTTGTTCTACGGTTCTATGTCTTCTAGAGGTAGTGCTGTACACACTTCAAGAAATGGTAAATCTGCTTGTATCTCTACACCGGCATATATGAATAATGCTGAGTTAAAAGTTAATAGTTCTTTCTTAAATGCTAAAGGACAACCTGCAACAGAAATAAACTCTAATGAAAATATGAGTTATTATGTTGAAACATTTGAACCTAGCAATCTTACTAGTTTTATTTGGAACGCCAATAAAAATATTGTACTAGACTTTGGTAGTAAAGTTGAAGTAAAAGATATGCCTAAGTTAATAATTAAAGATGATAAAAATAAATATCAACAAGTAGCACCTTTAAATTATACAACTGAAGGTAATCTTCTAAAACTATCATTAGAAGCTAATACAACACTTAATCTTCAAAAGGATAGTAAGTTACAGTTAGTAGTTCCAGTTAAGTACACGCATACGAAGGAAGTACAAACAATAAAACCAAGTATTGTTTTAGATGAAGGAATTTTTACATTAAACGAACATGATTATGGTTCTATTCCAAATGGACATGAATTATTTAAAGTGCTTGTTGGAACTAGGAGTTCTGTAGCTCTGAATAAACTACTTCCTAGCAAGATAAATGTTTGTGCTATAGAATCAGGTAATCCTACAAATGTAATTTCTAAAGTAATAACATCTGAAGGATACGAAGGTGATTCTTATCATCATATGGCACCTGTATGGGATAGAGGATGGAACTTAGCAAAGATAACTGTTAATGGAAATGAAGTCAAAGAAATTCCTAAGGAATATTCTAATACAGATTTAGATATAACTTACCATTTAGAGAAAAGAGAATTAAGCACTGTAACTGTTCAAGTAGTTAAAGAAGACGGAAGTGTTATAACTTCATTACCTAGCGTGAGTGGTTATGTTGGAGATAAATATCCACATGAAACACCTGAATGGGATGAAGAAAATTATGATTTTATTAGAATAGAAATAAATGATAAATTAATTCCTGAATCTGCAATACCAACAACTTATCCTGCAGGTGGTGCTACTATATCTTATGTAGTGTCTCCAAAGATAAGGGAAATGACTGTTATTGTACGAGATATAACAAATCCTGATGAACCTATTGAACTTTTAAAAGATATATCTAGTGGACCACATGGTGAAGAGTATCAACATATTAGACCTAACTGGGATAGTGTAAAGTATGCTTTAGTTTCTAAACCAATTATACCTAAAACTTTTGGAACTGAAAATAATGTAATAATGTATGATTTAATGGAGAAAGAACAAACTACAATAACAACTGAGTTAATGAAAACAAATGGAGATATCTTATCTTCTGTAAAGGTTAAAGGTTATGTAGATTCTAGTTATACACACACTAAACCTTCTTGGGATACTAATATATTAGACTTTATAAATGTAACAGTGAATGGTAATAAATCAGATGTACCTGTTAAGTTTACAGAAACAAATCAAACTATTCGCTATCTTGTACAAGATAGAAATACAACTATAAATTTAACAATAAAAGATGATAACAATAATAAAATACAAGATTTAAAATTTACAGGTATTCCATCTACTAGATTTAATAGTAAAGAAATTCCTAAGATAGATAATAAATATACTTTAGAGAAAATTCTTGTTGATGGTGATGAAGCAGAACTACCTAAGGTATTTCCAAATGACAATATGAATGTTGAAATAATAGTTAGAGAAAGACTTAGAACAGAAATAAAAACTTTCGTAAAAGATAAAGAAGATAATGTATTAAGTTTTTATCAAACATTTGGAAGAGAAGGAGATAAATATAGACATAATAAACCACGTATAAGTGATGAATTCACTATTATAGATTTAACTGTGAATGGTGAGTCTGATGTAGATATACCTGCAAGCTATGGAGAAAGTTCTTATGAGATTGTTTATAGAGTTGAAGGACCTACATTACAAGAAATAGAGGAGTTAATTTTAGAAGAGAAAGAAGATGACACTCTTTTACCAAGACTTTATAGAAAAAATACACCACCAAGCGAGGTAAAGAAGAACTCAGTAGCCTCAACTATACCATTAGTTGTTGGAGTTGGTGGAACTGCATCAGGAGTTAGTGAATTATTGAGACGTAGATTAAGACGTGGCAAGAAATAAACAAATAAACTAGGTTAGATTTAATATTACTAACCTAGTCGTACATAACCTACTCTTTTATAATGGACAAGCTATAAAAGAGTAGAGATAGAAGTAAAGGAGGTGACATTTAGTCTAGAGGGGTAATAGTGTTAAAGCTTACTTAATGTTAGATGAAAGGGTGAATAACTCATGAATAAAAAGATTAAAAAAGCTTTAGTTGTAAGTGCCATAATGACAACTGCAACTGTAGCAGGTGTTGAAACAACTGTTCAAGCAAAAGAAACTCCAAAAGACGAACCACATAACGAAACAATAAACGTAGAAAATAATAAAGCAGACAAAGAAAAAGACAAAGACAAAAATAAAAAAGACAAGATTAAAGATTCAAGCAAATCCAAAGACAAAGTGAAAGAAGATAAACAAGCAGAAAAGAAAGATAAAGTTGCTGATAAAGTAAATGATAAGAAAGAAACAGTAAAACCTAGTGAAGAACCAAAAGAAGACGAGAGTAAACAAGATTTTAAAATCTCTTTAGGAGAAGCTTCAATCTCTAGTGGTATAGCTAGTCAGTTAAATAAAGGTGGAGAACCTGGTGAGTATTTGCCGGGAGAAGATTTCTCTTTAACTGATAATGTTTCTAAATTTAAAGATATCACTTATATAGTTCCTGTATCTTATTTAAATGCTGTGACTGGTAAAACAGTAAATGTAGATAAAGTTACAATAGAAAATAAAGGTGGTAAAAGTACACCAATTCTTAAAATTAATAGTTCAAGTAATCCACTTGATACTAAAGATAATGGTGAAAATATTCCAACAGGTTCTTATGCTACTGTATCTAGTGTTACAACAAGTGAGAAAGGCGTTCCAGTAGTTAAGATAACTTATCATTTAACTAAAACTGCTTGGAAGACTAAAATAGCTCCAACTGCAGTTGTAAAAGTAACTAAGAATGGCGTGACTAAAACTCAAGAAATAAAACTACCAACAGTTAGATTATCTGTTGACAATGTTATTGACTTTAAAGTAACAGACACTAAGGTGAATAATAAAGTTGAAACTGTGAATAAAAAAGAAGGTGTTAAGTTCACAGTAAATGGTAAGTATTATAAAGAAAAGAAAGCACCTGACATTATCAAAGACACAGATAAGTTAGATGCATCTTCAGTGACGTTGAATATGAATCTAAAAGTATCTGATAAGCAAGGTAATAAAAAGCAAGAAGTTGATTTAAAAGATATAACAATTATAAAAGCAATGCTTGGTGAAAATGATATAACTAAAGATGTTACAATCGACAAGAATGGTAAAGTATTCATAACAGTTCCAGCATCTTTATGTAACACAACTAAGGAGTTACCTTTATCATTAGAGTTCTTTGCACATCTAAATACAAAGACTCCTAGGATAGATAAGGTTAAAGTTGAAGCAACAGTTCCAAAAGATGCAATACATTTTAATGATTGTAATAACCTAATGCTATTCGATACAAAAGTGGAGGGTGATGTATCTGATTCTCATGAAGTTAAAGTTGGGGATATTACAGTATCTACTACAACAACACCAACTTCATCTAGTTACAGTAATGCAGATTCTGCAATTATAAATACTCATTTAACTACATCAAATACTTCTCCATCTGTTGCTTATGTTTTAGTAAAACAACCTAAAGTAACAAATGATTCAAAAGCTAAAAGTTATATAATAGATAGTATCGTTCCATCAAATGTTAAGGTTTATTATACTAAAGTGCTTGATGATAGTATAGACCAATTATCACCTTCAGAGTACAAGCATTATTTTGAAACAGTTGTTAGGTCTAAATGGAACTACAGTGAAAATGGTGGAATTCCTGATAGTGCTGTAGCGGTTATGTTCTATGTATCAGATTTTAAGGATACTAAGCCAGTAGATTTTAAATTTAATTGTGCTTTATTCCCACATGGTAGTGTTAATAAGAATTTTACAATTGAAGGTTCTACAACAAGTGCTTTATATAATGCAGGTATTGAAGGTAAGTATATAAATAGCACCACTAGCACTTATAACTATAACAGAAATGTTGAATATGGTGTTTATACTGTTACGTATAAAAATCCTAAAGGTCAAGTTTACTACACTAAAGTTGTACATGGAATAGTTGGTCAATATATAAATAATACCTTATTTGAACCTGCAATGTCAACATGTATACCTGATAGTATTCACCTAGATGGGGCTAATATAGGAGATTTAAATAGTTATAAATTTAAAGCAGGTAATCACACTATAGATTATATAATTGAGAAAAGTGGTAGTGCTTCTGAGTCTAGCTTCTCACAGGCTAAATACACAGAAAGTGAGTCTCCTATTATAACTACTACACTTACAAATAATATACAAGAAGACAAAACTTATTATTTAAATATATTAGCACCTTACACTTATAGTGCATCAGGAATGGATAAATATTATGATTATAATATAACAGATATATTGAATTGTCCTGCAACTGCAGTGATATATTATTCTACAAAGACAGTACATTTTCTACCTAACCACTTACAACATTTTTATCGTACTGAAATAGAACAACATCCGGAAGATTGGCATATATTAAAGGGCTCAGATAAATTACCAGAAGGTATTAAAAATCTATTTATAATTTTAAAGAAATTCCCACAAGGTGAGACTGCTACTATACAATACAAAGTTAAACTTAATCCAGCTGATATCGGTCCTAATAGTTCTATCAAATTGCATTCATATGCGGCTTATAGAAGTTTTGCTGGTGAGGATTTTGGTTACGCTTTAGAGACAAGTGCAGTTCAAGAGTTTAAAAACTCAGAATATATAGTTGATATTGTTGATGATAAGGGAAATTTAATATCAACAAAGACTATAAAGGGAGTTGTCGGAGAGGCAATAGATTGGTCTAGTGTAGCACCCAATCCAAATGCTTATTTTGTAACAGGTGTTAAACTTAACGGTGTTGTAATCCCTATTGAGAACCTTCCATCGACTTTTGTAAAAGGTAATAATACAGTTATATATCAAGTAAGAAGTACAAATATGGAATACACTACAATTAATTTTAATAAACCAAGTTATACCAATGCGGAACAACCAGTATTAACTACAACTATTGGAAATGTTGGTGGCAGAATTTCAGATTGTTATTTACTTGTAGATGTTCCAACTGTAAATAATTCTACTAGATATTATGATATGATAAGTGCAAATTTTGGTAAAGATGTTTTAGCTTATTATTGTGGTAAAGATAGTACACTACCATCTGCAGATAATTTAAATTTAACTACTTTCTTTGAGAATACAGTGTTAACTAATTGGCATAAATTAAACCCTGAAGAGAAGCTTCCTGCTGGCGTTAAATATATAATTATTAAGTGCCCAAATCTTCCACAATATGAAGAACGTAAGATAGTTTATAAATGTAAACCAGTATATTCGGAGTTAGGTAATAACACTAATGTCTCAATGGTTGCAACTTCTGCATATCAATTAGGACTTGATGGAGATAACGGTTCTTTACAAGCTTATGCAACTCAAGTGTTTGAACAAGCTAGTATAGGTGTACAGTACAAGGATGATAAAGGAAATATAGTTGCTGATAAAACTCTTACAGGAGTTGTTGGTGGTAATATAGATTGGGTTAGTGTAGCACCAAATAATAAAGAATATAAAGTTATATCTGTTGAATATAATGGTAAAACAATGCAACCTAACGAATTACCTTCTCAATTTGAAGCAGGTAATAATACAGTTATTTATAACGTTATTAAGAGACCAAAGTATTCATATGATTTTGATTTTACAAAACCTGAGTATACTGCTACAGAGTCTCCAACATTAAGTACAGTATTAAGTAACAAGACAGATAAATATCTAGATTATTATATTGTAATAGGTGCTCCAGTAAATACAGATAATATTCAATATGATTTTACAAATCTTCAATTATCTAGTGGAGTAGAAGGTGTATATTATCAACCAGTTGGAAATACTAATAAACCTGCAGATGCTTTAGAACTTGGTAAATTCTACAGAGATATTGCAAATCAAGGTTGGATAAAATTAAATACTGGGGATAAAATTCCTACAGGTGTTAAAGTTATAATAGCTGAAGTTGGATTGAATAGTTGTGAAAGTAAAACTATAGTTACGACTTTTAAACCTGTAATATCTGAAAGACCTGGAGATAAAACAGTCGCCTTAAAGAGTGATATAGCGTTTAATGCACCTGCTGTTTCTGAAGCAATTACTGCACCAAGAAAAACTTCACAAGCCTTTAAAGAAACAATTTATACAATTGTAATAAAGGATATGAAAGGTAACACTATTAAAACAAATACTATAAGTGGTTATGAAGGTGAAGCTTCAAACATTAAACATTTCATTCCAAATGAGACAAAATTTAAGCCAAGTCATGTTGAAGTAAATGGACAACCATCTAGTATACCTGAGTTGCCTGTACAGTTCGGAAATAAAGATATGACTATAGAAGTATTTGGAGATATAGTAGGAGATATCGCATCTACAATAACTACAAACAAACCAATATATGAACAAGAAGAATCTCCTGTTGTTACTTCAACTATAACAAATAATAGTTTAAGTAATACAAACATCTATGCATTACAAGGAGTTCCTCAAAGTGTAGTTGGTTATCATAACACTTATTATATATCACATATTAATAGTTCAAATGCAGATGCTATATATTATATAACTCAAGATAAAGCAACTTCAGATGATTTATCTATGTTAACTACAGATGATATATCCAATGTAAGTATTAAAGATTATTACAATAATGTTATATCTAAGAATTGGACAAAATTGACTACAGGTGGTTCATTAGGTAAGAATGTAATTGGTTTCCTTTGTGTAAAAGATAATACTGCACCAAAGGGTAAATTACAATATGCATTTAATTTAAAATTTGTACCAAGTCCTAACGCAACTGAAAGTGAATATAACTATACTCCAATAGTTAAATATTATTCTTCTTTAGGAGATAAGCAAGGAGTTACAACTGGTACAAACTATAAGCAAAAAGTTAATTTAAGCTCTTATCTAGTTGAGTTAGTGGATAATAAAGGAACTGTTCTTGGAAGTGAAACATTTAAAGGTGTTGAAGGATGTCCTTTGGATTTAAGCAGTATACATCCAAACCCAAGTCAATATTATATTGAAGGAATATGGTTAGATGATACTAAAATTCCAGCAGATAAAGTTCCAACAACTTTTGTAAAGGGTAATCATAATCTAGTTTATAATGTTAGAGTTATTCCACAGGAAATTGCAACAGCTAGTTTTAGTAAGGATTGTTACAATGCTAATGAAACACCTTCAATGGCTTTAACAGTTGCTAATACTTTTAATACACCGGAGAATATTTATATAGACACATCTGTACCAATGGATTATATAAACTGGAATATAAAAGCTGTAAATACTAGTATACCCGCTAGTTTATATTATATAACTGCTGGTAGTGAATATAGTTATAGTGTTGAAAATGGTACGACATTAGAGGAGTTTTATAATACTGTTGTTTTAAATCATTGGAATAAATACAATGCGAGTCAGTTACCTTCGAATGTTTCTGAGGTATTTGGGGTTTATAAGAATGTAGCTCCTTGCTCTACTGTACAAACAACATGCTTATATAATATACCTTTATCTCCTTTATGTACTGGAAATAATCTTTTTGGGTATTCAGCATATCAATGTAACACTCATATGAGTAAAAACTATCTTTATCCTTCAACCACCGTTAACTATGTTAAATCCAGTGCAACAGTAAATATTAAAGATATGCAAGGTCATTTGCTAGAAACACAAACTTTAAATGGTGTTCAATATCAACCATTAGACCTAGCAAGTATACTTCCATCTGAAGGAAAATATAATATTCATTACGCAATCTTAGATGGCAAAGAAATAGCATCTTCAGAATTCCCAACAGAGTTTGGTGCTAAACCTATGACATTAGATTTATACGGTAATTTGGTTAATAATATTCAAACATCAATTACAACAGATGAAGTGAATTATTTACCTGCATCAACTCCTATAGCAACAGTTAATATAACAAATACATCACCATTCGCAACAGGTTATTATATAATGCAAGGAACCCCTAATGTCACAATAAGTAATCAAGGAGATACAACAAGTTATTATATAAAAGCTTTTGAACCAAGTAATGCAGGTATGGTTGGTTATTATATAACTGCAAACCATGCTACTGTTGTAGATAAGGAAGCTTTAGCAGGTCAATTAAATGGTAAGAACTTAGAACAATTCTATAAAGAGATTGCTTCTAAACATTGGACTAAGTTTGACCCTAATGTCGTGTTACCAAATAATGTTTTAGGATTTATCTGTTATCAAGCAGATGTAACAGGTGAAGCTTCCATAGGCTATAATTTTGGACTTAAGTTTAATCCATATATCAATACACAAGAACCAAGTTATACTTCTTCAATAGGTACTCAATATTATTCAACAATGAACGGAGATTCAGGTAACATAAATCCTGCACAATTCTCTCAAGAAGTAGCACTGGGAATTTATAATGTAAATGTTGAATTAGATGGACACACTATCAAAACAACACAATTAAAAGGCCTAGAAGGTAAACAACTAGACTTAAGTTCTGCTATGCCTGATTCATCTAAGTATGGAATAACAGGAATAACATTAGACGGTACACCTATTTCACAAGATGCTTTACCAGTTAATTATGTAGATGGTACACACTATATAGTTTACACAGTTAAAGCTATACCAAATAGTACCGCCACTCTAGAAGTTAATAATACAGTTTTTGATAGTAATGAAGCAATAGCATATAGAGCAACACTTGCAAATAAAACAGATAAAGAAGCCAATATGTATGCTTACCTAACTACACCAACAATTAAAGATGGTAGATATGTAATTAAATATATTACACCTGGTAAGAATATGTACACATATTATCTAACTTACAAAGATAATATAAGTGCTCCAACTGATATGAATAATTTGGCAGATTATTTTAATAATGTTGTAACTAGTCAATGGCATGGTTATGTAACAGGTTCTGCTTTACCTAACGACGTTAAAGCAATATTTGTTAATTGTCCTAATCTAAGTGCTTATAATAATAGTCAATTGTTATATCAAACAGATTTAGAAGCTAATATACCAGCACAAACAGTTTCAATACCAGTTCAATCACAATATAATTATAACAGTATAATAAATAATGAAACTAAAACTGGAACAAGTAATGAAGTAAACTTTACACAAAATATAAATAGATGTGTTTGTAATGTTGTTATAAAAGATGAACACGGAAACATTTTAAGCAACAAAGAGTTGGCAGGATTGATTGGTAAATCAATTGATTATAAATCAGTAGTACCTCCAACTGCTAAGTATGAAATAACTAAGACACTTGTAAATGGGGTAGAAACACCATTAAGTAACTTACCAGTAACTTACACTAAAGAACCTATAACTGTAGTGTTTGAAGGTAGATTACAAAGCACAGTTCACGCAACAATATCAACAGATAGCATTAACTACAATGCTGGTCAATCTCCAGTTGTTACAGGTGTTGTACAAAATATAGCACCATATAATTCAAATATTTATGTAGCACAAGGAACTCCTATTGTTAATGTGAATGCAGGTAATAATACTCATTACACTATCAAAGCTTTACAAATAAGTGATGGTGTTGTAACTTATTATATCACTGGAGATAATGCAACTGCTGAAGATAAAGAAGTTCTACAAGGACATTTGAACGGTAAAACATTAGAACAATTCTATAATGAAGTTGTAACTAAGAATTGGACTAAATATTTATCACAATCAGCATTACCTGAAAATGTAATTGGATTTATAGGTTTCAAACAAGATGTAAAACCAAATGCTAACGTAACCTATAACTGCACTTTACATTTTAAACCGGATGTTAATTCCAAAGATACAAATTATACTTCTAATGTTAATAACAACTATTATTCAACTATTAATAACACTAGTGGTAATACAGAACCAGTATCATTCTCACAAGGGGTTGCACAAGGTTCATACAAAGTTACAATTAAGAAAGCAGATGGAACAGTTCTTAATAATCTAACTCTTACAGGTAATGTAGAGTCTAAAGTAGATTGGAAAGTACTAGAACCTGACTTTGAAAGATATACTGTCGTAGGTGTAACTTTAAATGGAAATCCTATAGAGGTTGCAGAGTTGCCAAAGACTTATACAAGTAACGGTGGTAATGTAGAATTTATAGTTAAGAGAACTCCATTCTTAGGCGCAAGTGTAGATTTCTCCAGAGACACATATTCTTCAAACGATAAACCTCATCTAACTGCAGAAGTTTATAATCAATCAGGTAAACCACTTGACGGTTATCTAGAAATAAGTTCTCCAAACTATGATAGAGATAGAGGACTTTATACAATTACTGCAGTAGGTTCTAAAAACTATGACCTTTATTATACTATGAAGGAAGACCCTTTAAAAGGTGTAGCCTCTGATAGATTTGAAGAAATATTTAATACAGTGATTTCTAAGACTTGGACTTTAGTTAAACCGGGTGAAACAACTCCTGAAGGATTATCTATATTATTTGTTAAGTTCCATGATATACCTGCTTGTGAGCATAAATATATTAAATATGTAGCTACACCACATTACAATAATTTAAAACAACCTGGTAATTTAGACTTAGTAGGTTACATTGATTATTGTACAACAGGTAATGTTTCTCATGGACGTATTAGTACAAATTCTAGACAAGTATTTAAGAAGTCTAATTGTGCTATTTTAATAGAAGATAAAGCTACTGGTAATCCTGTAGTCGATAAGACTTTAACTGGATATGTAGGTTCACCTTTAGATATAATGCAACATGTAGATACAACTAAATATGTAGTTGAAGAGATTCGATATAATGGTAAAGTTGTCACTGCTTCACAATTACCAAACAAGTTCACAACAAATGATTCTACAATTAGAATTTTGGTAACTAAGTTAGCAGACCATAGTGCAGTTACAAGCTTTAGTAAGGATTTATATACAACAACAGAAAATCCTAAAGTAACAGTTACAGTATATTCAAAAACAAATGGAGATAACACAGGTTATGTTTATGTAACAAATCCTGAAGTTACTGGAGTTAATAGTGCTAGTGATGTTTATAGTTTATCAAATTTACAATTAGATTCATCACAAGTAGCTTACTATACAAAATCAACTACTTTACCTATATTCAATAAACCTAGTGACCTAGAAGCATTCTTTAATGGAACAGTAGCAAGAACTTGGACACAATTGACTGGAGAGAATTTACCTACTGGAGTTACAGCATTTATAGTTAAATCAACTGGATTACAACCAGGCTTAAATGGTAAATCATTCTCTTACAACTTGAATACAAACTTAAATGAAGTTCATAATGTAGGAGAAAATACAATTAATAGTTCTGCAATTTATTATGTAACAGATGGTAAAGGTAGTGGTACAGTAACAGCTTCTGCTAAACAAAACTTTGCTAAAACAAATTGTGTTGTAACTATTAAAGATGAAACTGGTAAGGTTCTTGAAACAAATACTTTAACAGATTTTGAAGGTAAAGCTTTAGATTTAACAAATGTTAAACCTTCAGACAAGAAGTATATAGTTACAGGAATAACTTTAAATGGAGAACCAGTAGAACCTAGTGCAATACCTAGTAAGTTTGGTAAGACAGACATGGCATTAGATTACACAGTAATGGTTATACCTACAAATCAAGCAACATTAAGTTTTAGTTCTAACAATTATAGTTCTGCAGAAAAACCAGAGTTAACTGCGGTTGTATACAATCAAACAGCTAATGAAACACCGGGCTATATTTATGTAACAGCACCTCATTTTGCAGGAGCTTCTGATGCGTATACTTTAGATTGTGCAAGTACAAATAATTGTGTTGTATATTATACAAGCAATAATACTACTACACCAACATCAAATAAACTAGAAGAGTTCTTTAATACAATTGTAGCTAAGACTTGGAAACAACTTGGCGTTGGAAGTAAGTTACCAACTAATCTTAATAATGTATTTGTTAAGGTTAAGGCTATACCTGCTTGTAAAGGTGTTACATTCAATTACATTGCAGTTCCTAACTATAAAGCTATTACTGGAACAGGCAATACAGGAATAGAAGCTAACATTTTATATAGTACTGGTTCAGCTAAAACTAATGGTAATGTGAATGCTCATTCAAATCAAAACTTCAGTAAGAGTAATTGTGCTATAGTTATTAAAGACGCTACAACTAACACAACTATTTCAAATAAGACTTTAACAGGCTTTGTAGGTTCTAGTCTAGATATAATGAAACATGTAGATAAAACAAAATATCTAGTAGACACTATAAAATGTAATGGTAAGGTTGTAACAGAATCACAATTACCTAAGGTGTTTAATGAAAATAATACTTCAGTAGAAATTCTAGTTACAAAATTAGCAGACCATAGTGCAGTAACAAGTTTTGATAAAGATGCTTATACAACTGCAGAAACTCCAAAAGTATCTGTAACTGTATATGCTAAGACAAATGGTAATCATACTGGCTATGTATATGTTGTAAAACCTACTGTAACAGGTGCTAACACTAACAGTGATATTTATAATTTATCAAATTTAGAATTAACACCAACCCAAGTAGCTTACTATACAACTGAAACTAATTTACCTGAGTTCAGTAATCCTGTAGGATTAGAATCTTACTTTGATGAAATAGTAGCTAAGTATTGGACATTAGTTACAGGTCACGAAAATAATCTACCTAAAGATGCAACAGCATTTATTGTTAAGACAACTGGATTGCATGCAGGTTTAGAAGGTGGAACATTCAAATATAGTTTAACACCTAACTACAATAATATTGAGAACACTGGTGTTAATACAGTTAAGAGCCCAGCAGTTTACTATGTTACAGATAGTAAAGGTAGTGGTGAAGTAAAAGCTACAGCAACTCAAGATTTTGTTAAAACAACTTGCACAGTTAATATTAAAGATGAGAATGGTAAAGTTCTTGAAAACAAAGTATTAACTGGTTTTGAAGGAACAGATTTAGATTTAACAAATTCTAAACCATCTGAAGATAAATATGTTGTTACTGGTATAACTGTAAACGGTAAACAAGTTCAACCTAGTGAATTACCAACTAAGTTCGATAAGACAAATACAACAATAGATTATACTGTAAAAGCTATACCTGCTCATCAAGCAACTTTAAGTTTTGATAAGCAATCTTATACAACTGCAGAAACACCTAAAGTAGTTGCAACTGTGTACAATCAAACAGGTAAAGCTTCTAGTGGTTATGCTTTAATTACAGCACCTAACTACTCAGGTTATGCTGGACCTTATGCATTACAAACTGAGGGTATAAGTAATGGTGAGATTTATTATACTCATGAGCATCATCCAAACTTACCAACATCAGATAATCTTGAAAATTACTTCAATACAGTAGTAACTAAGAGTTGGCATAAATTAAATGCTGGTGAAAAGTTACCAAATAATATTTATAGTATGTTTGTTAAGTTTAATAGTATAGATGCTTGTGGTAGTCAAACTTTAAACTATACAGCAATGCCACAATATGATAATATTTCATATGAAGGTAATACACAAGTGACAGCTAATATGTTAAGTAGTGTTTCAACTAAGAACGGTAAAGTAACAGCTAATTCTGTACAAAACTTTAGAAAGACTAATTGTAAGGTCGTAGTGAGAGAATCACAAAACAGTGCTCCAGTAGTTGATGAAACTTTAACAGGTTATGTAGGTTCACCTTTAGATGTTATGTCTAAAGTAGATAAGACTAAATACCTAATTGGAGAAATTAGATACAACAATAAGGTTGTAACAGAGTCTCAATTACCAACAACATTCCCTAAGGGAAATTCAGAAGTAACTATTTATGTTACTAAATTAGCAGACCATAGTGCAGTATCAAGCTTTAGTAAAGATTTCTATAAAACAACAGAAACTCCTAAGGTATCTGTTACAGTCTATGCTAAGGGTGATGGAAATAATACTGGGTACACTTATGTTACAACACCTAAAGTAACAGGTGCTAACAGCAACAGTGATATTTATAGTTTAGCAGATTTACACTTATCACCTATGCAAGTAGCATATTATACAACATCAAAAGATTTACCAGACTTCAAGTCACCTAAAGAATTAGAAGCATTCTTTAATAATACTGTAAGTAAGAATTGGACAGAAGTTTCAAATCAAGGACCAAATCTTCCTAAGGGTGTTACAGCATTCATAGTTAAGACAACTGGATTATACGCAGGATTGGATGGAAGAACCTTCTACTATGATTTAGTTCCTAACATTGATAACGTTAAGAACACAGGTGAGAATACTGTTGAAAGTTCTGCAATGTATTACATCACAGATGGTGTTGGTAGTGGTACAGTAAAAGCTAATACTATTCAAGAGTTTGCTAAAACTAATTGCGTTGTAAATATAACAGATGAGAGTGGTAAAGTTATAGGAACTCAAACTCTAACAGGATTTGAAGGAAGTAACTTAGATTTATCTAAAGCTAAACCTTCTGAAGATAAATATATTATAACAGGTGTAAACTTAAATGGTAAACCAGTTCAACCTAGTGAACTACCTAACAAGTTTGGTGAAACTAATATGACAATAGATTATGTTGTTAAGACTAGACCTGCTCAAAGTGCAGATTTAAGCTTCACTCAAGATAGTTATACTAGTTCTGAAAAGCCACACATTATTACAACTATTTATAATCAAGGTAATAGTACAACAAATGGTTATATGTATATTCCAAGCCCTGCAGAAATGAATCAAACTGATATATACAATTTAAGTGGTGCTGGATTAGAAGCTAACCAAGATGTTTATTACACAGATTCTAGTGATATACCAACATTAGCAAATCAAAAAGATGTAATTGATTTCTTCAATATTGTTGTAAGTAAGAAGTGGCATAAATTAACAGACACTACAAGTCTACCAGTTGGTACTACTCAAATGTTTGTTAAGTTTAAAAATATAGCACCTGGTGCAGATGCAAGTTTTGATTATGTTGCTGTACCTGAATATAATAAAATTAAAGAAGCAGGTAATAAGAACATTGGAGCTATGGTTGCTTATTGTACAGATGAAACTAATTCATTTGGAACTAAGGAAGCTAGAGCCACTCAAAACTTTGTTAAAACTAGTTGTAATGTTATAGTCAAAGATGAAGAAGGAAATTTAGTATCTAATAAGACTTTAAATGGATTTGATGGACAAGCATTAGACTTATCTAGTGTTAGACCTGATGCAAATAAATACACAGTATCCAGTGTTAAGTTAAATGGTAAAGTTGTAGCAGAGAAAGATTTACCAAATACTTTTGGAGATAGTAATACAACTATAGAATATACAGTTAAAGCTATTTATGGTGTTGAAGCAAATATTGGTGTTATGAAACCAGTATACAATAACCTAGAGAGTCCACATTTAAATGCTAGTATGGTAAACACTTCTCAAGATAGTAGTGATTTGTATATGGCAGTAGGTGTACCACAACCAAAGGTAGATGATAAAGATACAACACATTATACTATAGGTTCTATCATAGTAAATAATGCTACAGATGTATATTATATAACTAGTGACAAAGCAACTAAAGAAGATAAAGATTTATTAGGTCATGGTTTAGTTACTACAACTAGAGTTAAACAAACCCTAGCTGATTACTACAATAGTGTCGTAACTAAGAAATGGACTAAGTTTAATAAGGGTGATAAATTACCTGATAATGTTATTGGTTTCATTGCTTATGGTAAGCAAATTAAACCTGAAGGTGATATAGATGTAGAATATAAAAATACATTCCACCCTGATATGAAACACATTAAAACAACTTATCCTTGTATAGCTACATTCAATTATTATTCCTCATTTGGAAATATTGAAGGTAGAACAACACCTAGAAACTTTACACAAAAAGTTGAATTAGGAACTTACAAGGTTGTTATTAAAGATAAAGATGGTAAGGTTATAGAATCTAAAGATGTTACTGGTATAGTAGGACAACCTTTAGATAAGAATAACTTTAAACCTAGTGATAAAAACCATGTCATAGATAATATGACATTAAATGGTAAACCTGTCACAGAAGAAACATTACCTAACACTTTTGAGCCTGGTAATCATACAGTTAATATAGTTGTTAAAAATGCAACTACATCTATAACTTATACAGGTGTAGCGGAAGGTAATCCTAGTAACGTACTAATTCCAAAACGTACTGTTACAGGTAAACCGGGCAGTAAATTTGTTATGAATAGTTTAGTGCCTATTGGTTGGAAAATTGATTACGTTACTGTTGATGGTAAACGTGTAGAAAAAGCTCCAACTAGTTTTGGTGATAAAGACATGGATGTTGTTTATCATATGGTACCAATAAAACCAACAATAAAACCAACAGTTACTCCTGGTGGTGGTACTGATGGAAACAACGGTAATGATGGAAATACTGGTGGAGGAAACAACGGTAATAACGGTAATAACGGTAACAATGGAAACATTGTTGGAGGAAACAATGGAAATTCTAACACCACAATTAAACCATCAGATAATATACCTACAACAGGTTCTCCTATAGGTAGTGAAGGATTATTTGGAATAGGTGGTATATTAACTGCTATAGGTGCATTCTTAAGAAGAAGATTTAGAAAATAATATTAATACTAAATTTAAGTAATGTTAAAGACATATTTACTTTTGGTATTCTATGAGTACCAGTATAGGGTGGGAGCAATATCCCACCCTTTTAAATATGTTACATAGGAGGTTATTATGTCTGTATGTATAAATCCTAGTGAGCCTCTGTTTCTTCAATTACCTGATACAGGATTATTAGAGATATCTGAAGCAGGATATTTGTATGCAATTGAATCAACAGAGATTAGTATTGAATTTTTAACAAATTTATTTGAGGGTAATTATTTAGGTTTTCATCCTTTCAAAGATAAGTTTACTTTTTTAGGTCGTGTATATTCTGACATAGACATAAACACATATAAACCTAGTTTAAATAAAGTAATATTAACTAAATTAAATAAACATATGTTTGGAAAAGTTATTATTGTAAAACAATCAGTGTATCTAGAGAATAGCAAATTACTACCTTTAAAGAGAAAAGAAATGATAGAGATAATTACACATTTAAATACTTATGGTATGTGACTCTAAATCTATACAGATTAATTAATCTGTATAGATTGGGAGGTGATAAAATGGGTCAGTATAAATTACAATATTATGATTATTTATTATATCTAACACACTTACGATTTATACCACAACTACCCAAATTATTTTCACATTATAAATTTATGTAAGAGGAGGTTTCTAATATATGGTTAAAAGAATATTAATATCTCTAGCATTTAATATCTTATCATTGATATGCGTGTTAGTTCTTTTGCCAATTATATTGCAATTACATCTTGCAACACCTTTTGTTCTAGCGTTATACTTTATATCTTGTTTAATTGTGGCTTTTGTATTATCTCTTGTTAAAATAAAGTTCTTAGACTGGTTTGTACCACATTGGGAATTTATAGACTTTAAATATGGTATTATTCCTGTTGACAACAGAGATAAGTACAATTATGAAGATGATGAAGATGAAGAAGTAGCGATAGAAGAAGAAGTAGCACTAGAAGAAGAAGTTAAGGAAGTTAAAGAAGTAGCGATAGAAGAAGAAGAAGTTAAGGAAGTTAAAGAAGAAGTTAAAGAAGCAATAAAAGAAGCAATCAAGAAAGAAGAAGTTAAAGAAGAAGTTAAAGAAGCAATTAAGGAAGAAGTTAAAGAAGAAGTTAAAGAAGCAATCAAGGAAGAAGTTAAAGAAGCAATTAAGGAAGAAGAAGTTAAAGAAATTAAAGATACTACAAATAATAGAATTGAAGAAGACAAACACTCTAATGAACAAACAAAGTCTTCTGAAGAAAATAAAATAGTTAAAGCTAAAGAATCTGAGAATATAAACGATAAAAAAGATTTAGTAAAAAATGTTTCAAATAATGAAGTAATAGAAAAGCCAAAAATCAATACTGATTCTTTTAAGGTAGGAAATAAAGAAATACAAGATGCTAGTCAACTTGAGATTGAAGCAAGAAAAGATGAGTTGAGGAATAGGTTAAAAGATGTATTGAAATGTAATGAATAAGGTGGTGAATATTTGGAATACAATTTTCACTTATTAAATGGTTTAGGTATAGAATTAGAACAACAATTTATATTTATATCTAACGCTTTAATGGTTATCAATGTAAGTACGCTAAACAAAGTTGAAGAAGATTTTCAAATACTAAAGAATATACATTCTACGTATTATACACTATGTAATGAAATACAAGACAAACTTTTTGAGTTTGATACAATGTCATTTAATGACGCTTGTAAGGAATTAGCAAGTCATTTTATAAGATGTTTTATAGTATATAATTATATAGAAGAATTAGAAAAGTATTATAAATTAAATTTAATTTGTAAGGAGATTTTATGAGTTTAACAAGGTTTAGTGTTATTCATGATTTTGGAAGTTTTGAACGTATAAGAGATTTGGCTTCACAAGCTAACGATTGTATTTTCTTGAAAAGATTTATAACTAAAGCACAAGCAGAAATCTGTTCAGATAAGACATACTTAGTTAAATTAGAATTTGAGCAGAATGAATATAACAATAATCTTTCAAGTATGTTGTTGTTAAGAGCTATTGCATATTCTATAGTGCATGGTAAAACTGTTATATTAGACTTTAATATGAATTGTACAACAGTTCTATTAAAGACTGAAATTCATCCATATGCTTTTAAAGAATTAATACCTAAATATTTAGAAGCTATATTAATAAGTGATGCGAATACTTGTTATAAGAGTGCTAAGATTTCAGACTTTAGGTCCTTAGTTGCTTTTAGTGATTGTGCCTTAGATGTTGAATTAGATGTTCAATATTTAGATTATGTAGATACCTCTAGAGAAGGTTCTAATGAATTCTCTAAGAGATATTATATGTATTTACATCATCCTGCATTCGCTATATTTTAACTATTTAAATTAAGTGGTGGGTTACCTCCCACCGCTATTCTACATAAGCATTAATCAATAACTACTAATAGGAGGTAAAACAGTGAGTAGTAAAAAGAGTGAAATATTGTTAAAAGAAATTTGTGTAAAAAATGAATGTACAGTATCTCTTCATAATACATGGAGTACAATAGTTGATTTTGTGACAAGTAAGAATACATTTTCTGTAACAAGACGTTGTGTTCTACAAGTATATAAAGAACAAAATAGTTTAATAGTTAAACAAAAAGAGGTTAAAGAAGTTGAACAACGAAACTCTTTAATGGTAAATTGTTTACGTAAATGGGATTTAGATATTGGAGATTTATTATTAGTTTGGAATTACGATTTGTGTGGAAATGAAAGTTATTCAATGGAAATGTTATTGTCTAATGGGGCAGTCTTACGGTTACTTGATACTGCAACAGGTTTAAATATTTTAAATAGTGTAGTTATTAAGAAAACAATAGACAATATTATTGAAGATTTTAAAATAGAATATAATACCAATTTCTCTTTAGAAAAATTAGTTTCAGGTATTAAAACTAATGAATGTGTTCGAACTAATATCGACGCAGTACCTAGAAAGGGATTTGGAGTTATAATAACTGATGGTGTTATTGATATTAATTCTACCTCTAGTGCAAACTACATTTGTGAAACTTTTGGTAATGAGGTTTATGAAATATATAAATTCGGTACACACTATATTTGTAGACAATTAAAAATATCAGGCAATTCTTTAACAACTCTCTTGACGGAAGTTCATAGAGAAGCCAATATTTCGATGTATAAAGAATTATCTTTATTTAAAAACAAATACACTTCTAAGGAAGTTAGTGTTGATGAAAATACTATAACTAAGGATAATACTTTAGTTGATGAGATTAGAGAAAAATTAGCATCTTCAACATTGAAAAAGTTACAAGTTATTGAATATAAGAAAGGTAAGTCTCGTATCATAAATCAAACATCACCTAGAGAACAAATGTTATTGTGCATAGGTAAAGACGGTAGTATACAATCATGGCAAGCTTTTAAATCTGAGGATATTGTAAGACAATTTTACATAAGCTTAGAAAGTAATAAATTAAGTATAAAAGAAAATGATAGTAAACAAGAGATATTATTTGATGAAGATTTTGAAAAGAATTTAGAGAACTTCTCTTCGCAGTTATTTATTTTATGGTTTAAAAAGCCTGCTATAACTGCTAATAGTTGTCAACGATATAAAATGAATTATTATATAAATACAACAGAGTTAGATTATATAACTGATGGATTTTTTGTCAGAGATTTAGTTAAAAATAATTTAGAAATAAAAGTTATATATTCTGATATTACAGTTACTCCGAGATTTGAATTTATAGATAAAAATGATGTAGTAATTTGTATAGCAGACTGTAGTGATGTTTTTGATACATCTTTCGAGGTTATAGATAATTTCTTATATCGTGATATATACAATGTTACCTTAAAACAAATATTGCATTCTATAAATAAAATAATTACTGAATAACACAATAAGCACTTTAATATAACAGATATATTAAAGTGCTTATTCCTAAGGAGGTACTATGAGATATTTAGATAGATTTGATAATCTAATACCAATTCATATAGATAATCAACCAATTGTTTTTGAAAATGAAGAAGTAACTTCCCGTCATGAATATATTATACGAAGAAGATATGTTGCACAAGTTATAGAGCATATGGATGGGACAATAGAGTTTCATGAAAATAAGATTGATACGTTTAAGGATACTTCAACCGATTATTTAATAATCAAAAGATGTTTTAAGTCTATGGGTTCTTCTATTGTAATACATTGGGATTATTGTATGTTTGGTAATTTTAATTTAACAGTATTGTTAATAGAGAATGATAAAATGTTAATCTTATACGATACAGTTAAAGGTGTAGATAATTTAAAAGATATAGAATTTAAGAATTTAGTCGATAAAAAGATTGAAGAGTTTAGAAAAGAGTATTTTGATAATTTAAATAAATCATTACCTAGTGTAGAAGAATATGATACTATTAAGGAATTACCTATTAGAAATTTTATGACATTAAAGTCAAATAATCCTATAGTGTTAACTGCTATAGATAAAGAAAATGATTATTTTATGGTAAAACATTTTGGTAAATATTTATATCTTGTTTGGTCTAATAAAGAATTTATTAAAGACAAATTTTCTTGTATAGTTTGTTTGTATATTGTAGATAAATTTACAATTAAAACAATTAAAAGAATGATTTTTACAGACATACCAAGCACAGATACTTTAACCGAAGTTCTAGAAAAGTTTATGAGTGAACTTATGAAATAAATTTAATGTAATACACATAGTAGTGGTTGAATATTAAACCTTTGATTTATAATATATTAGATTATATAATTTTGAGATATTATAATAGTTAGGAGTTTATTATGGGGATGATGAAAAATTTAGATAACATTATATTTGATTATATTCCAACTAATAATTCCTTTGAAGTAGTGAGAAAATGTTTTCTCACTTTTTCTAGAGAAGGTAAATTGGAAGATAATTATAAGGAAACAATACTTAACAATAACACTTACAAAACATATAGAGAATATAACACCTTAACAAATGGTATTTATATCGAATGGAAAAATAATTTAGTAAATTCAAGTAGTTTAATTGTACTGGAAAAACTGAATAATAAATTAATCTGTTTAGTTGACAATTCTTCTAGCTTAAATAATTTAACTTTAGAATTAAATACAATAGTCAATGAAAAAATTGAAGAATTTAAGACTCAATACATAACATCTTTACAGCAACCTTTAGAGATTTTAAAAGATAATAACGAAATAATAAAATTACCTTTAAAACATTTTAAAAAATTATTATTAAAAGAAAAGTTTATATTAGATGGTAGTGTGTATTCTGAATATAAACAATTAAACAGTCAAGTTTATACTGCATACAATCTAGCGTCTAATAAGGTAATGTGTTCATGCTTTAATTTAACTTCAAATTCTTTAGAACTAATACGTAATAAATTTTATGATTATGAAACTAAAATATTAGATAAATTTATAACTGAATGTATTAGTTAAAACCCTGCTTATATAGATGTTATGTATATTAATACTTGTTATATATTTTTCTACTTCACCAACTCAAATATTAATGTCAACTGTTGATAGATGGACTTTTCGGAGTCCATCCATTGAATAGTTATTATTCAATATTTACTATGGGAGGGTTATATGAAAAAGTTACCAAGTTATGCAGAATTAAATGATAATTTAGGGAACACAAGATTAGCAGTGTACATTAAAACATTGACTATTCTAGAGAATTATATTAAAGGAGAAACATTAGAAATTAATAACGATATTAATTTTATAAATAGTCAATTAGAATGTACTATAAAAGAATCTACTATATTAATAACAATACTTTCCACTACTTTTGATACTCTACAAGATTATTTAAGTGATTTACAAGAGTACCCAAAGAGGGAATTAACTTCAATAACAGACTTACAACATTATGGTTTTAAGTTACAAGAAGCTTCTATTTATTTAAAACGTATTGCAGATGAGTATGATTTATTAAAAGATATTATCAGACGTTTAAATAAAATAGATGAGACTTTAAATATAAAGGGTATATATTTAAAAGAAGTTGAGATATGTGATTTAACTACTAAACAAGATAATTTATGTTCTATAGCAAAGCAGGTTCAAGAAGATTTTAATCATTGTGTTTATCTTTATTCTGTATTAGGCCCTATAATAAAAAGATGGTCAAGTAGAATAGTAGACAACATGAAAATAAATGAGAGTAAATTGAATTTAGGATTTATTCCATTTGATGAAACAGCTTTAAATTTAGGAGATATAGCAATTCCAGAATTAATATAATAACTAGAACCTCCTTATACCTAGTGACATACCGTGGGGAGGTACATACGAGGGGAATTGTGAATAATCTATTAGTAGGAGGGTACATGAGAGGAAAACTATTTAAAAACAATTTATTATGTGTTTGTAGTATTAGCTTAGTTATGGCGGTGGTATCAAGTAATATATTTGATGCTAAAAATTTACCAAAGACTCCGCCAAATATTTCAAAGGAAGTACAGAAAGACAACAAAGAAAATAAAGACATTAAAGAAGGATTCCAAACCAATTATGATTTTAAAACTGTTAAACTAAAGCATGAACAAAAAGACACATCTTTACCAGTAAATCAGACTAGTCAGTTTGTGGCAGATAAATATACAGGAATAGTTACTAGAAGTCTAAGCTTTTGTAGAGTTCCTGGGGGTGATGTAATTTGTTCTATATCCAAAGGTACACAAGTTCAGGTGTTAGGCAGTCAAGGAAGTCTTTTAAAAATTGTTTATAAAGATAGGGAAGGTTGGGTTGATAAAAGAAATGTAATTAAGTATGTTCCACCAATTACAGTACCAAATCAAGTAGTTCATAATAAAACGGTAGGTCAATCTAACAAAGATAAACAACACTCCTCAGTATCTAATGTACTAAATGTAGATGAAGTTAAAGATTCAATTATAAAACCAAATACAGAAGTGGAAGCAGATAAAGATAAAGATTCAACTACAAAACCAACTACAGAGACAGATAAGGATTTAACCACAGAACCAAATACAGATAAAGATTCAATTACAGAACCAAATACCGATACAGATAAAAAACCAGATACTAAACCAAATATAGATACTGATTTACCCGAAACTGGGATAGAACAAGTCGTTATAATTAATCCATCTAAAGATAATACCACTGCAAATATAACTTTAGTTGAAAAAGACAATAAGCAATGGGAACTTAAAAACTCCTTCACAGGCGAATTATTAAATGATAAAAATAAACAACTTAAATCCGATACTACACTAACTTTAGATGTGTTAAAGATTTACGGTACAGGTTTGAATCCGGGTACAAAATATCCTTATGAACAAACACCTAGTGAACACACTTCTGACAAGTATGCTATTGAAGTTGGTAGCGTTAAAGAAAAATTATATATTCAAGGAAGTGATGGTGTAAACGGTAATAGGCTTGTTATATCTAATGCTCAGGTAATTGAATTAATTAAATGGTTAGATAAATCTAAAGAGCCTAAAATTATAATATTGAAAAATTAAAACCTACACCTCCTTGTACGTTAAGAGGTGTTAATATGTCTACAACTAGAATGAATATATTTGAAGAAACAATGACTGAGATTAGTCATATATTTAATGACGATGAATTTGTATTAGAACTTTCTGAAGATGTTCAAGGTAATAATCTAAATATAATAAATACGGTATTAACTAGAATATTTGATATTAAAGAACCCTTACCTGAAATATTTTATGCGGACAAGCATTGGTTTCTGTATGAAGATTTAAATTCAGATATTGAGAAGTTATTTACTGCTACTTATTATAGGTTATTGATTTACAATCTAACAACTGTAATTTGGGATTATCTTCAGAAAACAGATTGTGTAGCTTTTAAAATCGATATAAATAAAATACCACCTTATCTAAATATAAAGACTTTTACTAAATCATTAAGTTATATGTTACGTAAAAGAGGGTTTAATTCCCTAGTGCAACCCAATACTGTTGGTGGTAAAGATATTTGTTCTTATACGGATGAAGAGTTTCAAAATATATTAAATAGTGGTATGGGATTAGATAATATATTAATTTATGTCGATAATACAGATTATCAATCAGCAGGTCTTTGTGCTTCTATGCAAAGCAGTGTTACTTACTTATTCAATTTAACTTTTGATAAATTAGATTTACAAGGTTTATCTTTAGTGTATATTGATTTAAGTGAGCTAGACAATAGTATAACAAAAGAACGTTTCCTACGACGTTATTATATGTCATTATCTAATTTCCCAGAAGCTATAACATTTCTTCAAAACCTAGAGAAGTGTAGAATTAGTCTATTGCAAGATTTTAATCATTTATCTGATGAAGATTATGGTAAGTCTCTTTATTTAATTTGTGAAAATTTATTTGATAGTATTTTAAAGTTTATTTTAGCGGAAGAAGAACGCCTATATTGCGACAAACGCAATCCATTATTCTTCCAAAGAAATAAACTACGTTTTCTTTGTAGCACTTGCATAGGTGCTGGATTAGAATTCAGACGTTATTATCAAATTACTGATTTATTCGAAGAAGCTAGGGTACTTTCAAAGAATTTTATATTAATTAAACCACAAGTTAAAAAGAGATACAATGACTTAGTTAATAAGCTTCATTTAGAAGTAGAAGAAATGTATAGGGATTTTGTTCATGATTATACTTATGAAGACTATGTTACGATAACTTCTAAGTTTCGTAATATAAAGATGTTTTGTAAATTAAGATAGGAGTGATTAACTGTGGATAATAAAAAGATATACATTGCATTATATAGAGATTATAATAGTAATGAAGATTATGGAACACCATATCATTATAATATTATAAAAGAACAATTTCACCCTTTTACAGATGATGAAATATTAGATTTAGAAAACAGATATCCTGGTATTTTACTTGAAGAAGGTACTACGTATGAAGGTTATAAATTAATGAGCACGCATGTATTAGAAATTAAATATATATTAGAAGAATTAAATCATACTCAATTATCTTTAGATGATATCAGACCTTCTTTGGAAAATTATGAATATATAGTTAAAGAAGATTTAATCCAAGGTGGAAATACTAGATTAGGATTTGACCTTCTAGAGTTTATAAATGAATTTAAACAAGTAAATGAAATTCAAAAATTAAGTAAACCGAAAACTAGTTTAGAAGTTGATGAAGTTATAATGAAACTTTTACAAGAAGGTAAAACACATTCTACTTCTATGACTTCATTTTAGGAGCGATATATGAATCAATTTAATATTAAAGAACCTTTATATAAGTTAGGAACTTTTCCAATAGCTAAATATATTACTACTTATTGGAGTTATCACTGTGATATAGGTATTTTAACAGAAACTTCTGTTGGAATAGAATTTAATCTTGGTGAGGGTTATGATAATTACAATCGTTTTAATTTAACTTCAGATTATTTAGAAATAATTAGTATAAGTATTCCTGAAGAATTGCAAGGAACAGGAGTATTCAAACCTTTTATGAATTTACTAGAAGTTTTGTGTAAAGAAATAAATCGTTATGAGATTAGAATTTGTGATGTATTGAATCCATCATTTGAAAAAGGATGTTTAAAGAATGGTTATACACACTTAAACACAACTAGTTATATTGGTCCATGTTATGTAAAGTATTTAACACCCTAAAGTGTTGAAAATATAAATTAGAGAGGTTGATATTATGGCAATAATGGTATATTCTGTTCATGCAGAAAAAGATAAGAAGCAAAGATTAGTGTCAGAAAAATTACAGCCTTATACAGAAAATGAAATAAAAATAATTCATAATTCATATCTAAATCCAGTACTTTCTGAAAGAAAAGAGAGTGAGGATTATTGTCCAAAGAGTCAAACACTTTTAGCTAGTTATTATAGTATAACTGGTATGGCAGAAGAAAGTTTAAGTTCTCCAAGTATGTCACATTTTTTAGAAAGACATGCCATGGTAACTAAATATGAATTGTTAAGAGGAGCCAATGCAGAGATAGGTAATGAGATATTAACAAAATTAAATAAGTATATTAATGTAGCTACTGTAAGTATAGAAGAGATATCTAATTTATGGAGAGGTATAGAATATTATAATGAAACTGTGGTGAAAGTTGATGATAATGATGAAGAGACAGAAGTTAATAATTTTGAAATTGTACAACACAACTATGGTTTCCAATCTAAAGACCAAAGCCAACCTGATGAATTAATTATGCCTGAACCTCTTTTTGAAGATGAAGTAGCAATCTCTAAAGTAGAAGATGATTATTTAGATGAAATAGCTATGTCTGTTGATGATGATGAAATAACAGAAGAGACTGTTTTAGAGTCTGTGGATTATATGAAATTATTCTAAATGATTTAAACTAAAGATTATAAAGTGATACACAAAAGATGGTTATTTTTCTTATAAGGAGGATTTATGGGACTTTTTATTGGTTTACTAATTATTGTTTTGATATCCACTATTGTAACAATGTATATGTGTTTAAAATATAGTGAAGATAGTTTCTTAAATGCTTTATTGATAAATTTAATATTGATATTTTTGATGTTAATTATAACACCTAAAGAATTATTCGCACTTGCTTTAACAGGATGTATAATTATACTGTTTGTATTAACCATTCCAATAAAATTACTTTTTAATGAGTTTAAAATTTAGACTAGTAACTTATGCACTACCTCTTTTATTAATTTAGGAACTATATAAGTATACACCACATAAGATAATCGATAAAGTACAGATATATTTGATAATAACTTAATAAACTAAAGTTGATTATAATTGAATAAAAGATTAAGTATTAAATAAATTTGTATTAATAAGGAGATTTAAATTTATGGGATTGAGAAAAAAGATTTCTATTTTAATATTAACAGGAGTGCTAGTATTAAATATACCTTTAATGGCGTATGCACAAGTATCTAAGTCTGTAAGTTTGGGTGCTAATTTGACGGAACAACAAAAGACAGATATGCTTAAGTATTTTAATGTAACAAAAGAAAATGCAAGTGTAATAGAAATAACTAATCAGGATATTAGAGAACAATTAGGTATGGATACAAGTAAACCAATTCCACCTAACAGTAAATCTATCTCTAGTTCTTTTGTAGAAGTTCTTGATAAAGGTAATGGTATAAAAGTTGCTACTAATAATTTGACTGAAGTTACTGGAACTATGTTAGCTAACGCTTTATTAACTTCAGGTGTAGAAGATGCAAAAGTAATTGCCTCTGCCCCTTATCCTGTTACAGGTACTGCAGCTCTTGCAGGTATTTTAAAAGGTTTTGAGAATGCAACAGGAACTGAATTAAGCCTAGAGAAGAAAGAAGTAGCTAGAGAAGAGATTTCTACTACAACTCAATTAGGTCAAACAATAGGTAAAGACGAAGCAGCTAGTATTATAAATTCTATTAAAACAGAGGTTATAAAAGAGCAACCTAAGACTGTAAATCAAATAGAAAAAATAGTTATAAATGTTAGTAATAATTACGGAATACAATTAAATGAAGCAGATACACAAAGAGTAACAAAACTTATGTCTAATGTAAATGATGTAGGTTATGATTATAAAAGTATGAAAGATTCTTTAAATAAAATGGCAGACAATATAAATAATACTTTAAAAGAAGCTGGTAAAGAGTTAAAAGAAAGTGGTATAATAGAAAAGACTTGGACAAATATAAAGAATTTCTTTTCTAACTTATGGACAAACATAAAAGAATTCTTTACACCTAGTGATAAAGAAAAAGTTGAAGATAAAGAAGGAACTTCTCCTGTAATAGATAAAGATTCTAACGAAGATTTATTCTTTGAAGAAATTACACCAAGCTCTAATGAAGTAAATAAAGATGAGAACGATAAAAAAGAAATAGATAAAGCTAAAGATAATAATGCTGAAGGGAATAAAGATAATAATGCTGAAGGGAATAAAGAAAATAATAATACACCTTCAGTAAATTCAAATAAAGCAGAACAATTTGATAATGGTAGTGGTTACGAAAACGAAAAAGTTAATCAAACTATTGAAGAGAACACTAACAATAAATAATAATTTATGAGGTGTATTTTTGCACCTCGTTTTACATACTTTGTAATTTGAAGAACCCTCATAGCAAATTACAAATTTATATTATAAGATGTTAATTAAAACTTACTTAGAATACAAATAAAATTAGCAACATAGTTTTGTACAGATGTCCTAATGCACGCATTATAATATAATGCATAACTTAAGTAAACTTGAAAAATAATAGAAGTAAAAATTTGGGGGATTTACAAAATGTTAAAAAATATTAAATTACGTACAATGGTTAAATTTACAAAATACTCAATGCCTGTTATGACTATGACTGTTATGATGGGAGTTAATAAAGCTATTCATTTATATGCTCCAATGATAGAACAAATAAAGAAGACATTATGCTAATACCTAATTGTAGTTTTTATAAATTACAATAATTGATATATTAAACAGTATAGTAGTTATGATGATACCATACAATTTGAACATTTATATGTTACCTCTCCATCATTATTACTATACTGTTTCTAATTTAATAAACCTTAATTCTGATAATATATAAGTTATAATAATTTGGAATAAAAATAATAACAGAGGTATAAAAATGTTACGTTTAAAATACTATGGTGAGAAAATTAATAATTATGAAAGTTTATTAGATTCTCTAGAGGATACTAGAGATTTAGTTTTAGACATTTTAGATTATACTCTTGATAGTGTGGAGATTATTCCAATAGAATTAAAGACCATATTTAATAAGGTATTGATTAATATAAATACAATAAAAGAAAATATAGATGATTGTTATTTTGAATTTAACTCAGTTTATATAGAGTTGATGAGATTAATAGATGATGTATCGATTAGTAATAGTTCACATATACATTCTAAGATTGCCATTGAAATGGATAAATTAGAAGATATGTTATTGCACATAGACATTAATAAGTTAGATAGATTATTGTACTTTAATAAAAGTAAATTAGATAACATTCTAGCGAGAGCTTTAGTATTGCAAAAAGCAAATTAAGAAGATAAAGGTGTATAGTAATATACACCTTCTTGTTTATCGGAGGTTTTATGAAATTAATAACATTTCAACATAGAAATATATTACATGATTTATGTGTGTTTGGTAAATATGAGTGTAATTACTTTTCTAAATATCATAAATCTACACCAAAAGCTTATAATAAGTTGTTAGAGAGATTACATATGAATAAAAGTATAAGTCCTATATTTGGTTGGCAGAAAATAACTGATGAACCTCTAACAATAAATGAAGAACAAATATGTAATGCTTTATATAAGACAGGGTTTAATGAAAAAGAATATTTTTTATTTGAGTTAGAAGTACCTGAGGGTTTTTATGATTTACAGAATTTTTATAATTTTGTAGACATGCGTTGTTTAGAAGAAGGTATAGATGTGGAGTCTATAACAACAACATGGGAAGATGTATTTAATATAGTTCCTACATTAGAAATACAAGTTACTATGCCCTTTATAGATGCTTCATGGGTAAAAAATATTTATACATGGTGTTGGGACACTAAAGACAATTTAGAATTAAAACTAGTATCAACTAGGTACCTAAATGTATTTTAAGGAGAATGTTTATGAAGATAGAATATTTTAGAGGTGTATTTAATTATTTAAGTAATTTTTATGATTGTCCTGTTATATATGAAGGTTTACAATATAGAAATGCTGAAAGTGCGTTTCAAGCTATGAAAACTTTAAGAGAAGATATTAGACAAGATTTTATAAACTTATCAGGAAGCTCTGCTAAAGCTTTAGGTAAAAGAGTTTTACTTAGAAGTGATTGGGATATAATTAAGAACGATATTATGTATGAAATAGTTTATGCTAAATTTAAACAAAATAAAGAATTAAAAGATAAATTACTTTCAACTAACACAGCTATATTGATTGAAGGCAATAGTTGGAGAGATTCTTACTGGGGAAAGTATAATAATAAAGGAAAAAATAATTTAGGTTTAATCCTAATGACTGTCAGGTATGTATTAAAGATGGAGGATTCATAATATGAAAATATCTAGTGGTACAAGTAGTATGTATGAAGTATTTCTAAGGAATAAAATAAAAGAACTAAATACTAAAGAGTTAGAAGATTTAAAATACTGGATATTAGAATATACTAATTTTGATTGCGGTAGTGATGTACTAGGTGGTGTGTTAGATGAATTATCTGTGAAATTAGATATGGAGTTTACGCTTACTGTGTATAGAGGAATAGCAGTTGGTGAAGAGTATATGTCTGAAATAGATACTTGTGTTGATGGCACTATAAGTGCTTGGAATAAGGAACCAAGAGATTTAGAGTTTAGAGGAGACTATGATAGTTTTTCTAGTGATTTAGATATAGCTGTATATTTTGCAGAGAAGAATATTGAAGACGAACGAGAAGTGCCAGTTATAATTGAAACAAATAGTATTAAGGGAGTTTATATTCCTGTATTAGCTGAAGTTTTAAATATAGAAGATATTCCTGGTTGTGTATCAGAAGAGGAAGAGTACTTTGTAAGATATAAAGAAGAAATATATAGGATATTAACTTAAAGGAGGTAGATTTAATATGTTAAAGTTAGCTAATAATTTATTTGTTAAGTGGAACCAAACTGCAGAGCCTTATGTGTTAGATAAGGATAATATCGTATTCCATACAACATACACATTATATAGAAAAATAAATTTTAGTTATAAAGTTATAGCCAATTTAGATATAGAGATTAAAAATAATGAATTAATTATTTTATACTTAGAAGTGGATACTGAATTTAGAGGACAAGGTTTTAGTAAATTGCTTTTAAAAACTGTATTAAATTTAAACACACAAGTAGCACTTATTAGAGTTGGAAATACAAAAGCTACACAACGTTATTTTAGTTCACTAGGTTTAAGAGAATCAAATTCTTTGTATGATTACACTATCAATGCTAAGGGTTTATATTATATAGTAGAGAGAAAACATTTATTGGAACTATTAAAGATTAATGAGTATACAAAGTCTCAATTATTAGCACTAGAACCCCTAACAGTTTATAAACTATTGCTTGATGGGATAGTTAATAAATTTCCTCCTTACTTTTGGAAAAAACATAGCATTAAAAAAACAGGTATTGAATTATTTAAATATTACATTGAAGAATATCTAGAGTTATCTAAACAAGAAATACCAAAAGTATTAAAAGCTAAAACTTTAAGAGAAGCTAAACTTCATAGTCTACTAACTTACTACAATGGTTCAGTTTATACTATTTTAAATATAGCATATCCTAACGAATATAAACCTTGGGAATTAGTTCAAGTACCTAGAGGTTTTTGGACAAAAGAGACTTCTGCACAAGCAATTAAATGGTTATTAGAGGATAAATTAAAATGGACTACTTTAGAGATTAGAGAACATCTTTCAAGAAAAATATTGCATGAATATAGGCTAGATGGTGTATTACGTTTACATCATTATAATTTATTTAATATACTCGATAATGCTTATCCTAATAGATTTCTAAAAGGTAGTCTAGAACATTCGTATACTAAAGAGTAATTGAGGTGATTGGATGAAACAAAAATATACTTATCAAGAATTGATAGATATGGATGTTATTGATTTATACAAAGCTGTGTTAAGGGGAGATATAAGTAGATTTATTCCAAATTTTTGGAGTAAACCTGAAGCATTGATTAGCTCTTCTATTTTAACAAGATATCTTATAGAACATATCTTACAATATTCTGATGAAGATATAAAATTAAAAGTTAACAATAGGACATTTAAAAAATATAAGCTATCAGGTATGCTGGCAATCGTGTTTAATAATTCCGTTTATGATGCTATTAATAATGCATATCCTAATAAATTCAAACCTTGGGAATTAGCTAATACACCAATAAATTATTGGACATTGGAAATAGCAAAAGATGCAATGCATTGGTTATTCGAAGAGAAATTAAAATGGAATTATGATGATATAAAAAATCATTATTCTTGTAGCACTCTATGTGATAATGGATTACAAGGAATGGTATTAGCCTTATTTAATGGCTCTCCTTATAAAGCAATTAACAACGCCTATCCTAACGAGTTCCATCAATGGGAATTTATAAATACTCCAAGGAATTTTTGGACAAAGGATAATATTGCTTTGGCATTAAGATGGCTAATTGAGGAAAAATTAAAATGGAATATAGAAGATGTTCCACACAAGTTTTGCACAAAGGTATTAGAAGATAATGGTTTAAAAAGTCTATTACATAATCAAAATATTGCATTGTTTGATTTGATTAATTTGGCTTACCCTAACAAATTCAAACCAACAGATTTATTACGAAAGCCTTGTAATTATTGGAGTAAAGAAAGTAGTAGATTAGCAGTAATAGATTTAATAGATAACAAATTATGTTTAACAGAAGAAGATATTAAACAAAAAGTAACTAAAACATTTTTTGCACAAAATGGATTAGCAGGTATGTTAGCTGTAGTGTTTAATAACTCCACATATCTAGCAATAGAAAATGCTTATCCGGGCAGATTTAAGAAATCTGATTTAATAGGTTATAAATAAATTTGATTAAAGGAGAGATATATTATGGATAAAGAAAAGAAATTAAATCATTTATTGATAACAATTATAGAATTACAAAATCAAATAACACATTATTCAGATGAGTTTAATGACGATAATATAAATCATAAATCACCTTTATTGAATAGATTACTTGAAGATGTAGTTATGATACAAGAAACCCTAATGGCTATAAAGTTGGAACAAACTGAAGGAACTGAAAATCAATTAGAGGAAATAAAGTTAGCTATAGAACAAATTTTTTCTGACTATGATGAAATATTGAATGCACATGGTAGTGTCACACAAGCACAACAAAAAGACATTTTAAGTACTTCTATTGTTACAGATAAGATAGACGGTATGGTAATTTTAATAAGTGCGCTAGAAGCTGAATTAAAGTTATTACATCCTGAAGTAGAAAATGAATTACAACAAATAAATAAAAATATAGATAGGATATTAGATACTATTGAAAAATCTTCTTACGATAAAATTATTATAGAGGATATCCTAGTTGTGGAAGCCTATAAAGATGCAGACCGATTATTTAACACATTAGATAAGTTGTATAATAATCTTAAGAATTTAAAATGTAAAATTAATAATTAATAATTAAATTATAGGAGTTTTTATGAAAAATCATAGAAGAAAATATACATTTGCAGAATTAAAACTTATGGATGCACTTGAGATATATAAATTAGTTTTAAAGAGGGATATAATTAAATTTCCTATAGGATTTTGGAAAAGTGAGGACCATCTAGAGAGTTGTAAACAAATAACAAAATATTTGTTCGAAGAAATTCTACAGTTCTCCGACGAAGAAATATTAAAATTTACAAGCTATAAATTATTTGAAGATTATAGACTAGGGGGAATGGTGTCAAATGTTTTTAACTATTCTCCATTTCAGGCAATCAACAATGCTTATCCAAATAAGTTTAAACCATGGGAGTTTAATTGTGTAGGTAATGATTTTTGGACAGATAAGAATAAATATGATGCATTAGATTGGTTCTTCAATACTAAATTAAAATTCTCTGATGATGATATTAAAAATAAGTTAAACGCTAAATTATTTTATGATAATGGACTTAGTGGATTATTATCTAAGGCATTTGATAACTCACCTTACAAGGCTATTAACTTTCTTTACCCAAATAAGTTTAAGCCTTGGGAACTTTTGAATTGTCCTATTAACTTTTGGAATGTAGAAACTTTAACAGGTGCATTAAGATGGACTATTGAAGAGAAATATAAATTAGACATTGTAAAGGACAGGAAAAAGATAACACGTAAATTTTTTAAAGATAATAATTTGGATGGTGGTTTAGTTTGTTTATTTAATGGTTCCATATCTAAAGCAATATATGAAACTTATAAAAATATTATAAATAAGTCACAACTAAAAGCTATTACAAGTCGTTATTACGACCCTGAATCAATAAGAGAATTTGTTAGACACAGATTAGAAAATGAATTAAACTTAAGTATAGATGATTTAAAGACAAAAGCAACTGCAAGATTTTTTGTGAATAATAAATTGAGTTATCCTCTTCAGGTTTGTGATTCATCACCATATAAACTTTTAAATATCGTTTATCCAAATAAGATTAAACCTTGGGAATTACCTACTGTACCTAAGAATTTTTGGAATATTAATACAGCTCAAGAAGCTTTTAAATGGTTAATAGAAGAAAAATTAGAGTTAAAAAATAAAGAAGATATTTATAAGTATCTAACTATTGAAGTATTTAGAGAATATAAATTAAATAGTATTTTAGATAAGTATTTCAATTCTTCAATAGAGGAAGCACTTAAAATAATTTACCCAAATACTTTTAAACTTACTTATAAATGCGAGGAATAAGAATGATAAACAATAACAATAAAATTTCGAGTCAGGATTTAATAAAATTATACAATTCAATACAAGACAACACTATAAAAGGATTTCCTTACAATACCTGGAAGAGTGAAAATATAAAGAGTGCGTCTACAGAATTTATGAAATATTTATTTGAAGAAGTATTTAAGTTTAAGGTTGAAGACTTAAGAACTGTATTAACATTTAATTGGTTTAAGATTAATAAGTTGGATAATTTACTTAACAAGGTATTTGATAAAAGTATTTATAAATTAGTTAATTCTATGTATCCTGATTATTACCAAGAATGGGATTTAAAAACTAGACATAGATATTGGAGCAAAGAGAAAGCAGAAGAAGCTGTTAAATGGTTATTAGAAGATAAGTTAAATTTAGATGAAGAAGAGATTAAACTTATGTATAGTTCTTCTTTATTGTGGGAGCATAATTTAGATGGGGCTTTATGTATTTATGAAAGGTCTAGTTTTAAATTAATTAATGCAGCTTATCCTAATAGATTTAAACCTTGGGAATTAAGAAGTACTCCCATGAATTATTGGAATAAAGAAACTGCTAGAGAAGCAGTTAAGTGGTTAATAGAAGATAAGATGAAGATAGAACCTAGTGAAGCTATGCAATTGGTAAAAAGAGATGATTTTGTAGAGTATAGATTACAAGGTATGTTATATATAATGTTTAATAATTCCAGACAACTAGCAATAACTAACGCATATCCTGAGATATTTAAACAAAAAGATTTTAAGTAATTTAAGGTGGCGATTATATGGTCAATATAAATAATCATACAGAGAATCCTATTGAATTGTATAAATATGTTTTATCTAATAAGCTTTATAAGTTTCCTACAAACTATTGGAGACGTAAAGAAGCTAAAGATAATGCAATTAAAATTATGCATTATTTATTTGAAGATTATTTAGGATTATCAAGGGTTGAGATTTTAAATAAAGTTACTACAGAGTTTTTTATTCAATATAGGTTAGAAAGAATGTTTACAATACTGTTTAATAAATCTAGATTTAAGGTAATAAATGCAGTCTATCCTAATCGATTTAAACCATGGGAATTTTCAAAAGTTCCGAGAAATTATTGGAATCTAAAGACAGCTAAAGAAGCTACTAAATGGTTGATAGAAGAAAAATTAAAATGGACTGATGAAGATGTTAAAACAAAATTAACACTTTCTTTGATGCGTGTTTATAATTTAGGAGGAATGGTAAGAATTATGTTCGATAACTCTCCATATAAAATGTTAGAAAATGCATATCCTGGAAAGTTTAAACCGTGGGAATTGTTAACAGTTCCTCAAGGATATTGGACAAAAGAAACTGTTACTGAGTTAGTTCATCATCTAGTCAATGAGGTCTATGAAATTAAACCTTCAGAGATTCCTAGAGTTTTAACTAAACCTTGGTTTAATGCAAATGGATTAGGTAGTCCATTATGTAGCTTGTATAGTGGTTCTCCTTATAGAGCAGTAATGGATATATTCCCAAATAGATATAAGCAATCTGATTTTAAAAAAGATTATTTAAACGAATAGAAAAATATCTTTGATAGTATGTAGTGCACTGATGATAAAATCAGAGAACCCTTAATGTAATGATAAGTCCAATATACTTATTTAACACATTAGGATATTTATAGTATTGAATTTCATGCACTATTAGTATAAAAAGAATATGAGGTGGTGTCATGAAAAAGTTTATTAAATTAAAACTAGAAGATGTTCTAGCGTCTCGTCTAGAAACAGTCGCACAAGAAACTGGTGTAAGTGAGATTCAATTAATTGAACAGGCTGTAAAAGATTTATGTACTAAACATGAAATGCGTCCGGACTGTTATATAACATTTAATAACAAATTTAAGTGTTCATTATATGCTAAAATCGAAACCTTACGTAAGGATAATTCTTATGATTTTAGAGCTCTTTATTCTGCATGTCTTTCTATTCGTAACACTAACAAAGATATCCATCACATTGCAATTAATACTTTTATATATTATCTATTTCCAAATCAATCTAAAGAAGAATTAAATAAACTTAAGCGAAGTATAATATTTTATGAGAAAGATTTTAACATTTTAATAGAAGATATTTTATTAGATTTTTCTAGATTATTTAGAACTACAATCAATCTAAAGTGAGCCCCTTAGGTTCACCTAATGTAGCCTATCATAGACGGTGACAAGCCCGTATAAATACAGAGTCAAAAATAGTTTTCCCACAAAGGATAAAAGAGATATAAATCTTGTGTAGAGGTTTTGATTAACAATTTATAAAAGGGGAGAATTATGAGAATACTAAAAGGGGATATATTTTATGCAGATTTAAGTCCAGTTATTGGTTCTGAACAAGGAGGTATTAGACCTGTTGTTATTATTCAAAACAATACTGGTAATAAACACAGTCCAACAGTTATAATAGCCGCATTAACTTCAAAGATTACTAAGGCTAAGTTACCTACACATATACAATTACGTTGTATAGAATGTGGTTTAGATGAAGATTCGGTAATATTGTTGGAACAAATACGTACCATTGATAAAAAACGATTAAGAGAGAAAATAGGAAAGGTTCCTACAAGGTTTTTACATAGACTGGATGCCGGTTTAATGGTAAGTTTAGGGATTATTTGTTAAAACCAACTTACAGGGATAAAACCTAGTTATACCTTATAGATTTTCTATAATTAAGTAGGAAAGAAAAGAATACTTTTATTGTATTCGTTATTTTATAGATATAGTACTATATTGTTATAGTTTATATTATATATAAATTGGAGGACATAAATATGTCAAAAGCAACAATATATTATTTGTTAAATGAGCAAGGTAGACGTGAATCTTTGCGTAATGGAGGTGATGGTAAAAGAATTCAAATTGTAACAGGACCATTGCCTTTAGAAGATTTAAATTATTTTAATGTAGATGAAAAAGGTAAATGTACTATGACTGCAGGTTATATATTGCAACACAATAAATTTTTGCCTGTAAATATTGACTTCAGAGTGAATAAAGTTCGTAGTACAGATAAAGTTATTTTCTCTAGTGTAAGTAAAGTTGTAGAATTCAGTACATTGAAAACATTTAAAGAATTACTTACTTGGCGTAAAGAGTTGACTAAATACTTACAAGAAAGAAGACAACTATTAACTAGAGATTGGGAAAAAGAAATTCAATATAAAATTACTAGACAGTTAAAACAAGATTACCCGTCTCTTTATTTAGACACGAATTGTACTGCACAAATAGAAGCAGTTTATAAAAAAGAAAAATTAGGAAACGAAAAATTACTTTGTTCTCTCGAAAAGAATTTTGGTACAGGTAGTGTATTTCTTTGTAAGTTATCTGAAGTTCCAAGCAATAAAAATGAGACAGGGAATATTGATACTAAAAGATTTTTGACAGAGGATTTTGTTATTCAAATAGATAATATTTATAATACAAAGTATAAAGCTTATGCTTTACCAAATTCTTTGTAGCTACTAGATAACCTTCTTATAATGCTTCTTTGTTGTGACTTCTTTGTTTAAGGAGGTTATATTAATTTATAGGGTATATTATGGAGGGGTATTATGGCTAAAACTAAATCAAAGAAAATGGATACTTTTAATAATAAAGAATCGGAGTATAATGAGCCTGATGTGATTGTAGAATTTATTTATGACAATTTTAAAGATGAACTAGATAAGTTCTATTCCAATTGTAAAGCAGTTATGCCACTCAAACTTAATGGGAATAAAGATGCTATTAAAGAGGTGGTAGACTCTGTAAATTTGTATATAGAGCATTTAAAACAATCCACTAAGAAATCGAATCTTAAGAGGGTTACATCTGCAACTATTGACAGATATATTTATCTTGCATATATCTTTAAGCTAGAAAAGATTATTGAAGGTAGTACAGGTGAAGATGTTTCTAAAAATAATAATAGTAAACAAATTGTAAGATTATCAAAAGCACTAGAATCTAGTGAAGCTAAATCAAGTGCATTAGAAATTGAATTAGCAAATAGTAGGGAAGATATAAATAAACTAACACAGGAACTTAAAACTAAAGAGCAAGAATTAGATGAAGCATCTAATCTAAAGAACATAGTAGATACACAACGTGAAGAGCAAAAGCAAAAGGATGAACAAATTATAACCTTAAAGAATTTATTACTTAAACGTACATCTGACTATGATACATTTAAAGCTGAAGCAACTGCTTTAATAAAGAAAGCTTTAACACAATCAAATCAAAGTGCTGTTAAGGGTGTTGTTAGTGGAATGTATGTTAATACAATGAGACCTAAAATGGAAGATAAGTATAAAAATGATACATCACTTCTAGTGTATAGTGTAGCTAATAAGATTAAAGACGTAGAACTTAGTGATATATCAGACGCCGTAGAAGATATATTAAAACCTTATTTTACGGATAATAAAAAGTAACATATGGGTGGAGTAATCCACCTACTTTATAGTTTAGTATTATGGACAAGCTTAAATTTATTGTAAGGAGATTGTTATGTTTAATTATCTAACTACAAAAGTAATTCCACAATCTAATCTAGCGTCAACAAATCGGTTAGACTATTTGTTTTATTCTGCAATTATAATAGGTACAATTTTGCTTATAGTTGCTATATTTAAGTTTAAACAAAAAGAATAGGAAGAGCCTCCTCTCTTCCTTTACATATCTCTAATCTAGAGATTTTATTAGAAGTAAATTAGAATATTTATTAGAAGTATAAATTTATACGTAAGGAGGAACGTATGAAAGTAAAAAGATTTGCCAAATGCATGGCGTTTGCAATGTTGTTTAATTCATTAAACTTCAGTACCGTTCGTGCAACAGACAAACCTGAAGAAGATAAGAAATCTTCTCAACAAGTAGAGATAACAACACTTGAAGCTGATTATGTAACGACAGGTACTGCACCTTTTAATGAAGGTAGTGGTGCACCACAGGCAGGAGAAGATTATTCAGATAAAGATAGTTATGTTAGGAGTTTTGATGAAATAACATACGACTTAACAATGTCAGTAAATGATAAGTTAAAAACTGCACCTGTTGTTGAGGTTACAGCAGAGCTTCCTAAGATAAATACTTCTACCCGAAATATGGTTGAGTGGAATACAGATAATCTACCTAAAGGAACTTTTACATTATCGGAGGATAAGACCATATTAACATTTGATATAGATGATATGACACCAGGTAAAATGTATACAAAAGGTTTAGTAGTCAAAGTTTTAAGTGCTAATAATGGTCAGGTTATTACACCTACGTTTACAGCAAAGATAAAAGGCAATGATGTTACACAAAAATCTATAAACGCTAAACGACCAGTCACAGTCAGTGCTCAGGTAAATTTTGATACTTCTTTAGTCTTAGGCGAAGCACATGTTAAAACTACACATAATGGCGTTAATGGTAGATTATTACAAGTAGGTATGTTAGGTTCCTCTTTAGGAAAATTAATTAATGCTGAAAAAGGAATTGCGTTTCCTGAAGGTAATATTTCTGTAGATTTGAAGCTAAAAACGATTGCAACAAATTTAGACACAAAAGAAACTAAAGAAATTCAATTAGATGCACAACCATTTTTTGTAGGTGATGTAGAAAGTGAAGACCCTCTAGGTAATAAAATGTTCTCTGTATTTTTACCTTACAGTAACGGCGGTAATATAAGGTCTGTAGAAGATACGGGTAATGTTAAGCTTTCTAAAGTTGATAATAGTACTTTTAGGATTACTTATGATTCATATAAAATAGGTAATACTTTTCCGCATCTTGATTGTAATACTTTTGAGAGTGCAGGAATCAAAGATTTTCCTACACACTGTAAACCATTTTTGTCTAATATACTTGAAATATTTATTCCATTTTATGCAGATAAAGAAGGGAGTTACGATATAACAGCTAGCCTAGAAATATCTAAGGTTCTTGTAGATAATCTAGATACTAGTTTAGACACTGTAGAAAGTAATAAAAATTTTAATAAAGTTTCTGTTAATTTACCAGAATATTTACCGGGAATTAAATCTATAAGTGGTTCTATCATTTCTAAAGAAGGGGAGCCTTTAGAGACTCCATATTGGAGTGGTGGAAATTCTAAAATATTACCTAATCAAGAATTTAGGTTTGACGCGGGTGTTCATCTTCATGGAGGTGCAGATGCTTATGAGGGAGGTTCTCATGTCATGTCTGTTTTCAATGGACATAATTTTGAATATATAGGTAGACCTCAAATAGATTATTCCAGTGCACAAGGTGGTCTTCTTGATGACTATTCATATTATTATGGTGTAGGAAATATAACAAATGAACAAGTTATAAATGCGAATCCTAGTATGTTTGAATGGTTCTCTTCTTTAGAAGAAGCTAAAGCTAATGAAACATCCGAGAAGAAAGTAAGTGCTGTAATGCTAGATTTAAGGAATTCTATATACGGTGTAGGTAATCTTATATTAAAGTGGAGATATTATTTAAAAGCTAAATCTGATATAACTGTAGAAGAAGCTGTCCCATTTAGGGTCTATGCTAATTTATTCGTAGATAAAGATAGAACTAATAGTACAGGTTGGCTGTTTAAGGATAAATATATCCCTTCAAAGTACGATACCCATGGGGATATTATACATGGTACACATACACCTGCTGGTGTTGGTGGTTGTACAGCTTTAGTGATTCCGTATGAAGTAGATGTTACTATTGGAACTAATAAATCAGTATATGATTTATCTCAAGGTAACATTATTGATTGGAATGTTAATCCTAGAGTAGATGTTTATAATCCCACAGATATTACTGATACTGTTTATATTAAGCATACTATTCCCTCTGATTTAAAAATATTAGCAGATTCTTTTAATATAAAGCCTATAGAAATTGTAGACAGTGGTATCAACAAGGAATTGTATTGGGAATTTAAGAATGTAAATTCCGAAGTTAATTTACCTTCTATAAAATATAAGACTGAGATTTCAATGAATACTTTAGATAGAACTAAATTTAATAGTATAGCAACTACTTATACCACTAAAGACAAGAGAGATATACGTTTCAGAACTTATAATCACACTATTTCCGTTATTAATGACGCATCTTTTAAAATAGTTAAGAATGTTGATAAAGCACTTGTTGATACCAATGAAGCATTTAATTATACTTTAACTTGGTCAAACAATAGTAATAAGGCGTATAATAATGGGAAGATGTTAGATATACTTCCTTTTAATAATGATAATAATGGAAGTATATTTACAGGTGATTATGTTGTAGAAGAATTTACTGAACCAAACAGTGTAACTCTAGAGTATACAAATACAGACCCAACAACAATTAAAGATGATGCTTTAAATTCAGGCGTATCTGATTGGAGACCTTTAGAGAATGGAGTTAAAGCAACTGCAATTAGAATATCTGTACCGTCAATAGAAAAGCATACAACTGAAAATGTTACACTTAAAATAAAACCAAATGGAAATAAAGGTAAAGACCTTTACAAGAATAGATTTACTGCAAGAGTTGAAGGACTTGAAGCAAAACTATTATCCAACGTAGTTGAAACTAAAGTAAGGACTTATGCTTTAGAAGGTGTAACTTGGTATGATTTAAATCGTAATGGTGTTATTGATGCAGATGAAACTAAACTACAAAATATACCTGTTAAACTTCTAGATACAGAGGGTAATCCAGTTTTAGATAGTACAGGTCAAGCTATAACTACAACTTCAAATGCAGAGGGACTTTATCAATTTGAGATTCTAGAACAAGGCATTTATAGAACAATGTTTGAACTTCCTAATGGAACTAAAACAACAACTTTAATGCCAACAGATAATCTTTCAGGTAATCACACTTCTCTACAGACTATAAAAGAATTACCTGCTTATATATCAGAACCTAAAGAAGTCAAGAAAGGTTATGTATATACACCAAGATTAAATTTAGGAGTTGTACCAGCATTAGCTTTACAAAAGAGTGTTGATAAAACTCTTACAAATGTAGGTGATATATTAGCGTATAGCTTAACGGTAACAAATACTTCAACAGTAGGTTCACCTTTAATGAATATACCTTTAGAAGATACAGTTCCTACAGGATTAGAAGTAATAGAGAATTCTATTTCTGATGAGGGTGTTCTAGAAGGTAATAAGATTAAATGGAATATAAATGATTTGAGTAATGGACAATCTAAGACTGTAACCTTTAGATGTAAGGTTGTAGATGAGAATTTAACAACTATAAAGAATGTAGCTATAATTCCAGGAACAGATATAAAAGACGAAGTAGTCTCTTCTGTAATAAAGTATTCTAAATCTTCGAATCCTGAAGCAGGAACAGAAGTTAAAGAAGGACAAGAAGTAACTTACAACATTACAGTAAATAATCCTAGCGAACAACCAGTTACAAATATTACTATAACTGATACAGTTCCACAAGGAACAATGTTAGTTAAAGATAGTATATCTGATAAAGGTAAATTAGTAGAAGATACTATTACTTGGAGTATTAAGCATTTAAATGCAGGTGAAACAAAGACTGTTAGTTTTAAAGTTACTGTAGATAAACTTCCAGTTGGAGTTACAAGTGGAGAAATAAGAAATATAGCTACAGTAAACGGTAATAACACTAATGAAGTTATACATCCAGTTAAAAATCCTAATTTACAAAGTATAAAGAATTGTACTGTTCCATCAGATAAAGTTTTATCTGAGGGTGATGAAATTGGTTATAGTATTTCTATAACAAATACAGGAGAAGCTATATCGGATAAGATTATAGTTACAGATAATGTTCCTGTAGGTACAACTCTAATTGATAGTTCAATATCTAATGGAGGAGTATTTGAGAATGGAACTATTACTTGGGAACTTAATCCACTAGATATAGATGAAAGTGTAGAAGTTTCATTTAAAGTTACTGTTAATAAATTAGCAGAAGGTAAAACAAGTGCACAGATTGAAAATACTGCAGTTGTGAATGGTACAAGTACAAATAAAGTTACTAATGTAGTACAGGTTGCTAAAATACAAGCAAGTAAGTCTTCAGAACCAGTAACTGGTTCTACTGTAAAAGTTGGGGATAAAATAAAATATTCTATAAAGATAGATAATACTGGTGATGCTCCATCTAAGGTTGTAACTATCACAGATAGTATTCCAATAGGAACAACAATAGTTGATGGGTCTATTTCGGATAAAGGGGTTCTAGAGAACGGTGCAATAAAATGGACAATTAATTCAGTTCAAGCGAAACAATCTGTAACAGTTTCTTTTGAAGTTACTGTGAATGAATTATCTGAAGAACAATTTTCTACTGAGATAAGAAATACAGCTTTAGTAAATGACGTTAAGACTAATGAAACAATTCATTATGTAAAAGAACCTAACTTAGAAATAAGTAAAGAATCTAATCCTCCTAATGGTTCTACTGTGGAAGATGATTCAGATATAACTTATACTATAAAGGTTGTTAATACTGGAGAAGGTGTAGCAAAAGATGTTTCTATAAAGGATATAGTTCCAAAAGATACTACACTTTTAAAAGTTAATAATGAAGGTGTTGTAACTGATAATACAATTGAATGGAAACTTCCTGAGATAAAAGCAGGAGAAACTAAATCAGTTTCATTCGTTGTAAAAGTTAATAAGTTACCTCAAGATAAACCAACAAATACTATAAAGAATATTGCTACTGTAAATGACAAAGAAACTAATGAAGTTATTCATAATATAGTTTCTTCTAGATTCATAACAGAGAAGCAAACAAGTGTTAATGGTTCTGTTAAAGTTGGTGATAAGATAACTTACTCTATAAAAGTTACAAATACAGGTTCAACTGAATTAAAGAATTTAACAATCACAGATAAAGTTCCTAACGATACTAAGTTAGTTTTAGGTTCTATTTCTAACAAAGGTAAGTTTAAAGATGGAACAATAACATGGAATATTCCTAAGTTAAAACAGGGAGAAAGTGTAGTTGTTAAATTTAAGGTTGAAGTACTTGAAACTGCTAGTGGTAAAGTTGTAAAGAATGTTGCTACAGTAAACAGTACTAAGACTAATGAAGTTGAAAACAATATAGAAGTAAAAGTTCCTGGAAGTGAGGACAAATTACCGGGAACAGGAACACTTCCATTAAAAACTATTCCAGTTGTTCTAGTGATAGGTACTGCTATAGTTGCTTGGAAGAGATTTAGAAAATAATAAATAAGGGAGGGACTCCTATCTCTCCCGTACATAATACATACATTATGTTTAAGTACATAGTGATATATAAAAGAAGTAAAAAAGTAAAACATATAAAAGAAGTAAATCGGATAATAAACAAATAGGAGGTAGGCATGTTTATAAAACGATTTGCTAAGGTATTACTAGCAACTACAATACTTTGTAATAATTTAGGTACTGTTGCTTTTGCTACGGGTAATACTGAAAGTAAGCCTGAACAGAAACCAAAGACAACTGCAGAGGTTAGTACTTTAGAAGCAGACTATGTAACAACAGGTACAGCACCTTTTGAGAAAGGTGAAGGTAAACCAAAACCTGGTGAAGATTATTCAGACAAAGACGGCTATGTTAGAAGTTTTGATGAGATAACTTATGACTTAACAGTAGCAGTTAATGAGAAATTAAAGACTGCACCTGTGGTTCATGTTACTGCAGAACTTCCTAAGATAAATACCGCAGATAGATTAGTAATTGCTTGGAATACAGATAACTTACCACAAGGGACTTATTCATTGTCTAACGACAAGCAAACTTTGGATTTTGATATATCTGACATGACACCAGGTAAGATGTATACCAAGGGTTTAGTTGTTAATGTATATGGGGCTAATGAAGGTCAAATAGTTCAACCTACATTTAAAGCTGTTGTAAAAGATAGTGAAGACCAAGGTAGAACTTGTGAAGCTAAAAGACCTGTATCAGTTAGTTCTAAAATAAACTTTAATGCTAAATTATCTAGAGGTTCTGCACATACTAAAGTAGAGCATGAAGGTGTTAATGGTAGACTATTTCAAATAGGTTTAATGGGTTCCAGTATTAGTACTGTTGCAGATTCACAAAAAGGTTCTGCGTTTCCCGAAGGTCCTATAAGTGTGGATATACAAGTTTCAACAGTTGCAGTTAACGATGATACTAAAGAAGAAAAAGATGTAGTATTGGATGTAAAACCTTATTATATAGGTTATGTAGGTTCTAAGACACCGACAGGTGAAAAGTCATTTTTCTATGATATGCCTTATAGTAAAGGTAGCAGGGGCAATTCTGTGACAGATACCGGTTCTTTTACTATAACCAAATTACCAAATAAAACTAATACATTTCGAGTTAATTTTGAAAATTATGTTATATCAAATAATTTCCCTAGAGTGGATATGGATGAGTCTTTAGATAATCCTGATTACCGTACCATACCTAAAAATACACTAGCTTTTTTATCTACATGTTTTGAATTATTTGTTCCTTTTTTACAAGAAGAGGGTAATTTTACACTTAACACAACTGCACAAATAGTTGATGTTAATTATTCTAGTTTTAATGGAACTAAATACGATACTGATTATAATTTAAAAGATAATAAAGTTGGAATTAGTTATGGAGAAAGTGCAAATGGTACTTTTAGTACAAATACGTGGATAGCCAATAAATATTATGACATGTTAGAAACTCCATATTATTCAGGTAGTGATGCTAAATTATTGCCAAATCAAGAATTTTCCGTAGGTGGCTATATTCGATTAACTTCAGGTGCTGATAAGTGGCAGGGTGGTGGAAAGAATATGGTTGTTTTTGATGGTAAATCTTTTGAATATGTAGGTAAGGCTTTGGTTGATTATGGCGGTAATAATCACCCTATAAATGATTATAAAAGATATTTTGGTGTTGCAGATTTGACATATGAACAAATTATAAATGCAAGACCTGATATGTTTAAGTGGTTTCCAACCTTGGAGGAAGCTAAAGCAAATGAAACAGCTACAGAGAAGATTTGTTCAGTAGCTGTAGATATATTTGAACCCTTAGGCTATCATGGTTACCCTGATGTTACTAACATGTTTAATTTAAAAGTTAAGTCAGATGCTAAGCTGTTTTCAGCTATTCCTTTAAGAACTTATGGTATACTTTATCCAGTTAAAGATAGGTCTAAGAGTACGGGATTTTTCTTTGAAAGTCCTTATATACCATCAGAGTTTGATGAAGCAGGTAATGTAATAAAGGGTACAAATTCGCCATCAGGGTCTACAGGTGGTACAACTGTACAGATAATTCCATATGAAGTTAATATACAGAAATCTGTAGTTGATATGAATGGTGATAAACCTAAAACTGCTTATGATTTATCTCAAGGTAATACTGTTACTTGGAAAATACAACCTAGTGTTCAAGTTTATCAAGATACAGATGTTACTGATAAAATAACTGTTACAGACTATGTTCCTAAGGGATTAAATTATATTGAAGGTAGTGCAAGTATACAACCTATAAGCATTAATAAGACAGATAAAGGAACTGAATTAGTTTGGGAATATGATGGTTGTCCGTCATCTATGGGAGAATGGCTTCCAACCATAACCTATAAGACAGAAATACCAATGAATACTCCTGATAGAACTCAGTTTGAAACTAAAGCTGTTATAAGTGCCCCCGGTGATAGAAGAAATGAGAGTCGTTTTAGAACAGCTAAATATACTATAACAGTTATTAACGACGCTTCATTTAAAATAGTTAAGAATGTAGATAAGTCTTTAATAGATGAAAATGAAGATTTTACTTACACACTAACTTGGTCTAATACTAGTAATAGAGCATATAGTAATGGTAAGTTATTAGATATACTTCCTTTCTCTAACGATACTAATGGAAGTAAGTTTACAGGAAGTTATACAATAGAAGACTTCACAATCCCTAATAACACTTCTATTGAGTACACTAACACAGACCCAACGACTATTAAAGATGACGCTTTAAATTCCGGGGTTACAGATTGGCAACCGCTAACTAAAGGAGTTAAAGCAACTGCAATAAGAGTTTCAGTTCCAACAATAGAGAAACAATCTTTAGAGAATGTAACTTTAAAGATTAGAACTAATGGAAATGCAGGTAATGATATTTATAAAAATAAATTCTCTGCAAGAGTTGAAGGACTTGAAGCTAAACTAATATCTAATATAGTTGAAACTAAAGTAAGAACTTACGCACTTGAAGGGATTACTTGGTATGATATAAATGGTAATGGAGTCATTAATAGTGATGAACCAAAGTTACCTAATATTCCAGTATCTCTTGTTGATGAAGCAGGAAATCCTGTATTAGACAAAAAAGGAAATAAAATGACTACAACATCTAATAAAGAAGGTCATTACCAGTTTGAGATATTTAAACAAGGTAAATATAGAACAGTATTTGAATTACCTAGTGGAACAGTACCAACTAAATTAATGCCAGTTGATAATCTTTCAGGAAATCATGTTTCACTACAAACTATAAATGGTAAAGAAGTTTATATTTCAGAACCAGTAGATGTTGTAAAAGGTTATGTGTATATACCTAGATTAAATCTTGGAGTTACACCTGCCTTAAGTTTAAAGAAGAGTGTTGATAAATCAGTTACTAGTATTGGAGATATATTAACTTATACTCTAACTGTAACAAACAATTCTAAAGTAGGAGAAGCTTTAAACAATATACCATTGGAAGATACAATTCCAAATGGATTAGAAGTTGTTAATGGTTCTATTTCTGATAGTGGAACTTTAGAAGGAAACAAAATAAAATGGACTATAAATGATTTAGCTAATGGACAATTTAAAACTGTAACTTTTAAATGTAAGGTTATAGGAGAAGATTTAACAAGTGTAAAGAATGTTGCAGTAATACCAGGAACAGACATTAAAGATGAAGTTATAACTCCTTTAATAAGCTACTCTAAATCATCAGACTCTGCAACAGGTACAATTGTTAAAGAAGGTCAAGAAATAACTTATAGTATTAAAGTAGACAATCTTAGTGACATAGAAATTAATAACATTAAGATTTCAGATATGATTCCTAATGGTACAACTTTAGTTAAAGGAAGTATTTCAGATAAAGGTAAATTAGAAGATGGTACTATTAACTGGACTATAGATTCATTAGCATCTAAAACATCTAAAACCGTTTCATTTAAAGTAACTGCAAATAAATTACCTAGTAATATAACAAGTAGTGAACTTAGAAATATTGCAGTTGTAAATGGAAATAATACTAATGAAGTTATTCATCCTGTTAAGAAAGCACAATTAGAAAGTATTAAAGAATGTACAGTTCCTTCTGATAAAATATTAAAAGTTGGAGACGAGATAGGTTATAGTATTAAAGTAACAAATACAGGTGAATCAACTAGTGACAAAATAATAATCACAGATAAAGTTCCTAAAGGTACAACATTAGTTGAAAATAGTATATCTAATGGTGGCTCAATAAAAGACGGAACTATTACTTGGGAATTAAATCCACTAGAAGCTAAACAAACTGTAACAGTATCTTTCAAGGTCGTAACTAACGAATTAGAAGAAGGAAAAACTACAGCTCATATTGTAAATGCCGCAGTAGTAAATGGTACAACAACAAATGAAGTAACAAATGTAGTCCAAGTAGCAAAGATACAAGCAACTAAAACTTCAGACCCAGTTTCAGGTTCTACAGTTAAAGTAGGAGATAAAATCAAATACACTATAAAAGTAGATAATACTGGTGATGCAACTGCTACAGATGTAAAAGTTAAAGATACTTTACCAAAAGGTACTTCGTTAGTAGAGAACTCTATATCTAATGAAGGTACTATGAAAGATAATATTATTGCTTGGAATATTCCTTCAATAAATGCTAAAGAAAGTGCAACTGTTTCTTTTGAAGTAATAGTTGGTAGTTTAGCTAATGGAGTTTATTCTAGCGAGATTAGAAATATAGCACTTGTAAATGATGTTGAAACTAATGAGACAATTCATTATGTTAAGTTACCACACCTAGTTATAAATAAGAGTTCTAACCCAGTTGATGGCAGTACTGTTAATGAGGGTTCTGAAATAACTTATATGATTAATGTATCAAATACTGGTGCAGGTATAGCAACAAATGTTTCTATAAAAGATATAATACCTGAAGGTACAACATTTGTTAAAGCTAATGACAATGGTAAATTAAATGACAAGACAGTTGAATGGACAGTACCTGAAATTAAAGCAGGAGAATCTAAAACAGTTTCCTTTGTTGTTCATGTTAATAATTTACCTAGTGATAAAACAACTGGTAACATTAAAAACATTGCTACTGTAAATGATGTTGAAACTAATGAAGTTAAGCATAATGTAGTTGTAACTAGAATGGTTACAGAGAAAACTAGTAGCGTTACCGGGACAGTTAAAATTGGAGATAAGATAACTTACTCTATTAAATTAACTAATACAGGTTCTAGTGATATTGCTGATATTATTGTTACTGATAAACTTCCTAGTGACACTAAACTTGTTAAGGGTTCTATATCTAATAAGGGTAAGTTAAATAAAGATACAATAACTTGGAAAATAGATAAATTAAAAATTGGTGAAACTATCACAGTTAAGTTTACTGTCAAAGTTTTAGAAAGTGCTGGAGGTAAAACACTTACTAACGTTGCACTAGTGAACAATGATAAAACTAATAAAGTTGTTAACCCAGTTGAAGTGAAACCAACTACTACTGAAGATAAGAAACCAATAAAAGATATTATAACAGGCTTACTACCACAAACGGGAACTTTAGCTTCTAAAGCTCTACCTTATGGAGTTACTTTAGTTGTTATAGGATTAAGTGTAATAGCTTGGAAGAGATTTAGAAAATAATTTAAGCATAAATAAAAATAATTAACGAAGAGAGAGTTTAATTACTCTCTCGGTACATAATAAGCAACCAACTTCTATATTTCGTTTTGAATATAACAACATAGAAATATAAAAAGAGGTATTAAAGTATGAAAAATTTATTGGTAGAGTTTCAAGACTTATTATTTGATAATGCTACAAGAAACAGCAACATGAAGGAAGAAGTGTTAGCTTTTTATGAATTACACAAATTAAATCTATCATCTAAAAATGATAAAGAGAAATTCAATAAGATTATCAGAGAAGACATACCACACAATAATGAATGTTTCTTATTATTCTAAGGAGGTTTGTAGAATGGCGATTTTAGTTACAAAGAATTTAAAATTAACAATAAAGAATTTAGAGAAACTAAAACCACAACATCCACATTTCTTTGAACATATAATTGAGTTTCGTACTTTCCTAGAGAAGGATAGTTATGATATTTGTTATAATGAAATTAAAGTAATGTTATTAGAAGCTTGCAATAAAGTATTGAATATTGATATGGACAATAATCCATTATCTGCATTGAATTGTTTACAAATGTTTAAATATGATATAAACAAAGTTCGTTGTAAGTTAGAGGGACGTAGACAGCGAATGAAGTTACCTAGGTATTTAGTTAAGACTTTAAGATTTGATAAATATGAGTTTCGTTTAGATAACTATGGTAAATTAGTGGATATTGTAGATGTAGCAGATTAATGAAATTACAAACTAAGGATATAAAGCAGTGAACAAAAGATTTAAACTAAATTGAGTAGAAGTATTAGGGATACTTGTATTGAGGTTAGTTTATCTAACACTCTGAAAAGATGGAGGTAGGAAATATGAAAGAGAATAAGAATACAAAAGTTGATTTAAAAGGAAAGGAGAAAATAAATTTAAAGGAATTATTAAAGGATATAAACAAAATGAATACGCATTTATTCATTGACGTTAATAGCGGAGAAGAGCGTTTTAATATTCCATTAAGATAATAAACATAAGTAATAAAGTGAGTTTATAAGATTTAAAGTGGTTTACGAAAGTGTATAAAGATTTGTAGTACATATTTATGAGTTCTAACGTTACATAACAACATTACATAAAGCAATTATAATTTGGAGGTTTTATGAAAAACGAATTGGTTGTTAGAATTCAATTTGACAAATTTCTTCGAGACTGTAATAAGGAAATAAATGAAGTTATGTTTGAAACATTGATAGGCCCTGTATGTGATACTTTAAGTAGAGCATTGAAGGAAGACATTGATAATGCTAATAAATTATTAGCTAAGGTGGAACAACAATTTAAACATAAACCAACAAAAGAGGAGCTTAAAGTTTTAAGCCTTGAAATTACAAATTATGCAGAAGACAAATATGTAAATGTTAAAGAATCAATTACTGATAGATGTCCTGAACTCCTAGAGTTATTCAAGGATAAAATTGTACCACTTACAGATAAAGTACGTTGTTATGGTATGGCATCATATCAAGTAACTAAACGTAAATATTATAAACAAAAAGCTCAATTACTTGTAAATGAAACTATAAATAGATACTGTGATGGCTTTGTAGAAATTTATATAAGCTGTCAAGAAGAATTAAGATTATTATTACTTGATATAAGCTTACGTTTTAATGGTTTATGTTCCCATTTGTTTAGTGATGAAGAAAGCACTTCAGAAAATGAAGAATTACCAAGCTTAGAATCTATAGATAGTAAAGTTGAAATAGTTAAAATGTTTAACTATAAACATCTTAACAAATTAGCTTCTAGTTATGGATTTAAATATGATAGACAGTCAGGAAGTCATGCTCAATTTATAAATGAAACTACTGGTAAAGTAATTACTATACCACAAGGTAGAGATATTGGAAAAGGATTATCCTATAAAATACAGAAAGATATATTAGAAGCTAAATAGGAGGGTTTTTATGTCAACAACTCTAACCGAAATGAATAAAACATTAAATGAGTTTATATTCAAATTCTTTATGGAAGATTTCTATGATTATTACATTTTACAAGAAGAAAGATTTTTAAATTTATCAAGAACAATAAATAAACAGATAGCAGAAGTTGTAACTGACGAGAAATTAAAACCTATTGTTGTTCCTGTAGTTAAAGAAAGAATTAATAAATTTTGTAATTTATTTAATACATGGTGTAAAGAAGAAGGTTTTAAAAAAGAAGAACAAGCAACTAAGGATTTTCTAAAGTTTATGAATAAAGCTGTTTCAGAAGCATACACACGAAATGTTAAGGCTAGAGGTAAGAAAGATAGAATCTTGTATACGCTTTTATATAAAGAGTTACATGCACGTGTTGTAAAGATTCATAAAGATTTAATCCGTAATTGTATCTCCTCTATGAGAATTATTTATACAGATTTTATTGAAACTAATAGGGAGTTACTGTATTGGTTGCAAGATAATTCATTAGTAAAACTTTCTAGAGAAGAACTAAAGATTATGGAAGAAGATGATTCCGTAGTTGTTAATCATCCTAACCTTTATAAATCTAGAGAACTAAATAAATTAGCAACTGAGTGTGGTTATGAACTTGATAGACAAAAAGGAGACCATTCACAATATATAAATAAAGATACAGGCAAAATTGTTACTATACCCCAAGGTAGAACTATTGGGAAAGGCTTATCAATTAAAATACAAAAAAGACTCCAAACAGAAGCATTAAATTTATTTTAATATATTACTAATGTGTTAAAGGAGATTTATATGAGGAATAGTTATTTTAATAATCCAATAAGTAAAATGAAATTATCCGCTTATTTAAAATTAATTAACACGAATATAAATACCTTATGTTTAGAGCATTTAGTTGAAGTCGCATTACCACTTATAGAGGAAAAATTTAATGAACATATTTTAAAGATTGCAACGATTACTAATGAACTACAAAATACAGTTATAAATAAAGAAAATAAAGATTTAATAGAGGAACATTTAACACAGTTAAAAATTTTATTAACTGATATAGATTGTAACAAATTTGCAAATTTAGAAAAACTTAATAAACAATTTTCTACTTTTGAAGATGAGTTCTATAAAATGATTGATACTTTATTGGATAATTGGTATATTAATAAGCGTCCTACAAAACGTGAAAATATGCAAGTACGTTTTGTAATTATAAGTGTTTGTTCGAAGTTACGTAATAATTACAATGCAATTCTTAAAGCATGTCAAACTAACTTTGCTGAATATTTAACACAAGCTATAGAATTTTATGGTCTATACAGGAAACAGTATAACGAGTCTTTATCTAGAGACAAATTAAAACAAGTTCAAACTATTACTGATTTAGAATTAACACAAGTACAAAATAATTTAGAACAACGTAAAAATTTATTTGATTATAAAGAATTAAATAAATTAGCAGAACAGTATGATTATTTTTATGATAGACAAAAGGGAAGTCATGCACAATTTAAACATAAAGATACAGGTAAATTAATTACTATACCACAAGGAAGAGATATTGGAAAAGGATTATCCATTAAGATACAAAAAGATATTCAAACAGAAAAATTGAATGTATTTTAAGGAGGTTTCTATGAGAAACAAGTCTCTTAATAACTCAGTAAGAAAGATGAAAACAACTTCTTATATAAAGTTAATTAATAACGAGATAAATACTTTGTGTTTAGAGCATTTAATAGATACAGCAATACCTGCAATAGAACAAAGATATAATGAGTATATTTCTAAGATATCAAATGCTATGGAGAAATTACAGAATTTAATTATCAATGAAGAAAATAGTACTCCTATATGTGATTTATTAGATGAGACTTTTACATTAATACATGAAAGGGATGATGAATATCTTGCAAATTTGGACAATCTTCCTAAGATAGGAAGAAAGTTTGAAAATAAATTATATAATCGTCTCAAGGTGTTGTTGATGCAATGGTTGTTATATAATGAACCTACAAAGAAAGAAGAAACTCAAATAGATTTCGTACTAATGAATACTTCTATGAAAATTACAAATAGCTATAATAATATTTTAATGTCTTGTCAAAATAATTTTAAAGATTATTTGATTCAAGTTTCTGAGATTCGCAATTTATATATTGAACATTATAATAGCGTTGTTGAAAAATATAATACAGAACAACCAGTTAATGAATTGCAGTTAAATCAATTACAAAATAATTTAGAACAAAGTAAAAATTTATTTGATTATAAAGAATTAAATAAGTTAGCAGAACAGTATGATTATTTTTATGATAGACAAAAGGGAAGTCATGCACAATTTAAACATAAAGACACAGGTAAGTTAATCACTATACCTCAAGGAAGAGATATTGGAAAAGGATTATCTTGTAAGATACAAAAAGACATTCAAACAGAAAAAATGAATATATTTTAAAGGAGCTTTATATGGATTTTAACTTTAACTCTAAAGCTATAGGTTTAATGAACTTTCCGACATATATAAAATTTATAAATACAAAAGTGAATACAGCAACATTAGAATATTTGATTGAAACTGCTTTACCATTAATTGATAAAAATTTTAATGCATATATTTCTTTTATTGTAGAGTTAACAAATAAGCTACAAAGTTTATTTATGTCTAATGACACCAAAGATGAAATAAGTAAAATATTAGATGACTTAAATATAATCCTAGCGGAGATACAAACTAAAGATTTTATAGACTCTAAGACAATCAATGAAAATCGTAAAAAATTTACTGAAGAGTTAATGTTAAAAGCTAGAAAAATTATAGAAGCTAGATATATTACAAAACGACCTATACGTAAAGAAGAATCAAGAATACTTTTAGTATTTTCTAATATAGATTCAAAAATAAATAATTGTTATAGAGATATAATTGAATCTCATAGGAAAAATTTTATAGAGTATATAAAATTAGCAGTAGAAGTAAACAATGCTTATACTAGATTGTATACAACTTTTATTGAAGAACAGAATTGTAAATTATCTGAAAGTATAGTGCCTTTGCAAGATAAACTAAATAGTAGTAGAAACTTATTTGATTATAAAGAATTAAATAAGTTAGCAGAGGAGTTTGGTTACAGTTATGATAGACAAAAAGGAAGTCATGCACAGTTTAAAAATAAAACTACAGGTAAGTTAATCACTATACCTCAAGGAAGAGATATTGGAAAAGGATTATCTTGTAAGATACAAAAAGATATTCAAATAGAAAAATTGAATATATTTTAGACTATAATATAAGAGAGGTAAAAATGAAAAATAATCAAAAGCTATATAATAAAGTATTAGTTAATTTAAGTAACTACGCCAATGAAAAAATATTTAAATTCTTTGTAGAAGATGTTACAACATTCTTTGAAGCTCATACAGAACAGAATATTAAAACTATAAAAGATGAATTTAATAACTTTGTACAACTTTATAACTCTAGTGATGATTTATTAGAAATAGTAAAAGCACACGATAAATTGGGAAACACTTTTGAAACTCTATTAGGAAGTTTAAATGTTTCTGATATAGATAATGAATTTTATCAGCATACTTTAGATATTCATAGAGACATAGATAAGTATTTTCTTAAAACAGTTGCACCATATCACAGGTTTAGTGATTTTAATTATTTAAATAATCGTGTGCATTTACTTATAAGAAATTTAGTAGATAATTTTGATAATAACTTTAAAATATTGTCTAGTGATTATCTAGAAGACTTTAATTCTTATGCTAAAGAAGTGTATTGTTTAATGTGTGACTATTCAAAACATTTACGTACTGTAGTTGATAATCATAATATAAATGTAGATTATAAATTAGAAAAACATCAAACTAGTTTGGAAACTTTAAGTAAGAAAGAAAAGATATTTAGCTACAAGTCTTTAAATAAATTAGCAAAAGATTATGGATACATGTTTGATAGACAAAAAGGTAGTCATGCACAATTTAAACATACAAATACAGGTAAATTAGTTACTATACCTCAAGGTAGGGATAGTGGAAAAGGTCTTTCTTATAAAATTCAAAAAGATATAAAAGTAAATTAATATAGAATTAGGAGGAGACATGACTAATAGTGATTTTGTTGATGTGTTAAATAATACAAGTCTACAGTTGCAAGAGCAGATAGTAAATTGTTTTAATGATAAATTAATACCTAGGATTTTTGATATATCTCGTGATAGATATATTAAATTGCAATCTAAGTTCTTTAGTATTTATGATTATTATACACGCTATTCTGATACACCTGATTTAATGGATATAGCAGATAGCGTAGCCATATTAGAACATATTATAAACGATTATAATAAACCATTTTATGATAAGACTTTAGATATTGCAATAGATGAATTGTATACTACTATTACACATATTATAAAGTATACATTGCTCGATTATGAAGATGATAGATTTAAAGAATCCATATTAGGTATTCGTGATAGTTTTATAGATATTTTTGATTCATTCTTTGAACTTATAATTACATCTTTATCAGTTCCAATTGTAAATTATTTAGATTTATTAGAAGATAAAGTGATAGTTGAAATTAATTCAAATATAAATAATTTTGACAAACATAAAAATATGTTACCTGACCTGAAGAGTATTTATGCTAAGGACAATCTATTATTTAAAGCATTACACCTAGAGTACCCTGTAGAATTTCTAGTATTATTAACTAGTTTAAATTATGAAATAAAAGAACAATCTAAAACTAAAATGATTTTTACACATCCTGATTTCAGTAAAGATGTTGTAGTTATTTTACACCCAACAAAGAAAATTCGTGCAAAGGTTTGTATTGATATGATTGGTCAACTGCTTCCTTTGTCTTAATATAGATATTTATTTTTTGTTAGGAGGTAATATAGTTAGGTTAAATTATTTTAATTACATACCATTTAGATTAATATAATATATACATGAAATAGAGGAGAGAATAACATGGCAAATGTAAAAGATTTATTAAAAAAGAATTGGGTAAAATATGGATTAGTAGGTGTTATATGTTTTACTTTTGGAGGATGTAGTTTTTCAGGTTCTGCTAGTGAAGCAGATACGTTAAAGAAGAGCAACGAAGAATTAAAAAATAAAGTAGCTACATTAGAAACTAAAGCAAATGATTTACAGAAAAAGGTTGATGAAGCAGCTCCATTCTTTGCTTTAAGTGATGCACAAAAAGAACAAGAAAAGATTAAAGCACAAAAAGAACAAGATAAGATAAATAAAGAGAAAGCTGAAAAAGAAGCCAAAGAAAAAGAGAAGGCTTTAGAAGCTAAGACAAAAACTTTATCTAATGGTAAATATGAAGCAGGTTCTGATTTTGAAGTAGGTAAGTATAATATAATTGCTGTTAAAGGTGGCGGTAATGTAATGTGTAGTGGTTCAATTAATGCAATTATGGGTGTAGAAGATGATGGATTCCATCAAAAGGAATATAAGAATATAACATTTAGAAAAGGTCAAATTTTAGATATAAGAAATGTAACAATAAAACTTGTACCTGTAAATTAAGTAAGAGTGGGGTTTAATATGCCCCTTTATTTTTATATTATTTTTATGTAGGTGGTATAATGGGTTTAGGTAAAATTGAAAAGTTAGCATTATTAACTTTTTCAGTAGCAACAATATTGTTTATAAAAGAATCATTAAGTACATATCTTATAAGTTTAGAATTGAAGGTGTTATTACTTCCTGTATTATTAATTTTATTAAACTTATATATGATATACATGTTTATAAAAGAACAATTGAGAAACTAAGGAGGTTTATTATGAATTCACATGAATTATTTGATTTTATGGTAGAGGTAGTTGATAGGTTAAACTATAAGTATTCTGATAGTTATTTGAGTGATTACAACAATCACGATTTAAGTAAAAAAGAAATGTTTAGGCTTAGTCATTTAAGACAGTTTATGTCTATAACTAAGCAATTAGAAGATATTCGTTATAATTATCAAGATAATATGAAAGTTACATTAGTGGAGATTATTAAATTTTATGCTAAACCAATGTTGGAAAATTATTTAAAATTTGTAGTGCTAAGTGATGAAGACTATAAGGAAGAATATTTTCATAAGATTCAATTAGCAAATATAAGTTCTGCTTTAAACCTAGTGTACTCGGATGTTATAGACACTTTAGAGTATTTAGATATTCCTCTAAGAAAAGATAAATATGATGAAGACCATTTAATAACCAAGTTATCTAAACATTTAAGAAAGTTAGATATAGCACCTAGTACAAAAACAAATCCTAAATTTCAAGCGTCTAGGAATAAGTTTACAGTATCTAGAGTTATAGAAGATATACGTTATTTTAATCTTGGATATACAAGAAAAAATGTTCCAATAAATTGTATAATGTTAGATTCCAAATCTTTGAATGTATTTTATTCACTAGCTAATATGTTAGGTCATAGTGACTTAAGACAGCAAGGATTTATTGGATATTCCGAACAACTATTTAGATTTTACTTACAAATTATCATAAGTATGTTGTGTAGTGTTGAATACATATTAGACTAATTATTTAAATAAATCTAATATAATATTTAATATTGGGGGATTTGTAAAATTGAGTTTATTAGAAGTTGTAAATAACAAAATTGTTAAATTAAAAGGTGTTAATACAGGTGTATTAAAGTACGATAAAGTTAAACATAGCTTTATACTGTGTAAAAGTTTTTATTCTGCAAAGGTGTATAAAGAATATAATCTTTCAGGATATCACATAGTTAATTTTAATAGTTTTAAATTATTAGTTATAGACATGTTAAAGTCTTTTGGAGAGAACCCTAGAGAATTTAACATTTCAAATGAAGTATTTAAATTTCTATATTGTTCTACAGATTTTATATTTCATATGCATAATGATAAGTATTATGATTTACAGTTTACGTGTATAGATAAATTTGAAGTTTTTAGAACAGGCAATGATTTAATTATTTTCTATTATAATAAATTCGTATTTAAGGATTACTGTGTAATTCAAAGTATTACTGATATGGCTCAAACAATAGTTTTAGCTTGTGCTACAGTTTTATATGATTCAGGTAAACTAGAAGATGCAATACATTTCCTGCACAATGAAAAGATATCTAGTAAATTATTATCTAAGCTAACTAACCTATATTAGTTAGTTGGAACTGAATAATATTAAAGGTTTAATATTAAACCTGTTTCAAGTATGCGTCTAGTCTATATAAAATAAAGTTAGTTTATGGAGGGTAATATGAAAGATTTTTATACACGTAAAATATTTTTATATGGTGATAAATTATGTAGTCTTTCAGAATTACAACAAATGAATATATCAATTAAAGCTACTTTATCTTATAATCCTGTAGGATGTATAGACTATTTAGACGCACACTTAATTGTAAGAATGTTAAGTATAGGTTATGATTTTAATAATTTATTTAAACAATCAGTTGGTAATATTGATAATTATATTTATTTGATATGTGAAAGTAATGGTATCAATTTATCAAAAGAAGTTATAAAGACAAGATTGTATAGATTAGTTGCTTTAAATAGTTTAACGACTTTACACACCGTACTATCTAATGAACAATTAGAAAATCAAGGTAGAATATATAGTACTTTTGGTATGAAATTCTTTGAATAATCATTGAGTATTAGGTACACACATTGTACCTTGTATTGAGTGATTATATTCATTCTATCACAAAAGATTAGGAGGTAGTTACTTTGGAACCTAACAATATTATTTTTAATAATTCGCTTAATTTAAATGTAAATACAAGTTTTACTTTGGTCATTGATTTTAATAATGATTTGATTTTTGAATTAAAGGATAATCAAAATTTAATGAAGGGTCAATTTCCAATAGCATGTTTTATTTATAATCAAAATGTTTTATTTGGTTTACCTAGGTGGTATAACATAGCTGGTAGTTACTTGACAAGTTATAACATATCTATCAAAGATAGTTTTAATCTTATTTGTTATGTATTAAATAGGTTAGATAAATTGGTACCAAATAAAGACTATAAATTAGATGTGTTATTAATTCTAGCGTTTTATAATAAAGAAATACTAGGAGAAGATGTAACATATTTATTTGTATTACAGAACTATTTTAAGCGAGAATTAGTAACGCAAAAATTATATTATGGTGGTTTTACTGCTTCAAATATTACTCCTATAAATTATAAAAATAAAAGGTATTTCTATTTAGTAAATAGGAGTGAATTATCTACAATTATTATTTAAATTATGGAGGTTATTTATGTCTACTAAAATGAAATATTTTAGCAATGATACAGAAGATATGTTTGATGATTTATTACCATTAGAAGATTCTGTAATTCAAGAACTAGATAATGCTTTACATGCAATAACTCCTAATGAACCATATCAAACTGTAAAAGATAGTAAAATAAATGCAACATCTTTTGTTCAACAGTGTGTAAAAAGCTTATATCGTTTTATAAAACAATTTAAGTGGATGATAGATGAGTCAGGTAAAGTTGTAGTAGAAGATAGTTCCGACACATTTATATTAACTCCTATAAATAAACAAGAAACTAAATACGAGTTCGAGGGAAACGAATTTAGCTACAATAAAATTGTAGAATTTATTTTTCTAGATATACGTAAATTATATAAAAGTTTTAATTCTAATGACTTAGCCATAAGTATAAAAAATGTAATAGTTTGGTAATATATTAGGGAAGTATGTTAAATACATACTTTCTACACCTCTTAAATCTTTAATAAGTGTACAAGCTGTATTTTTATATAAGGATTTAAATCCTTAAATTAATTTAAGAGAGGTGTTATGATGACAAATAGTGATTTAAAGAATCTATCAAAGAAGCAATTACAAGGTAGATGGAAATTTGCGGTACTCTATGTGTTAGTTTTACTTGCATGTATCTTTTTGTTTGAAGCTATTGGAGTTGGTTTAGTTATTATACCATTTTTACCTCCATTAATTATGCTACTTGTTAGTAGTTATAGTGCTATGAGTAATGCGAAATTTGCCTTAAAAGGTGTTCAGTCTAATAATAAGTTTGTTGCACAGGATGTTCTACCTGAATGGAAATTTGTTTGGACATATACTAAAATAATGTTTGTATTAGGTTTACTTTTAATACCTATTATGTTAGTTTGGGTCATTTCATTTTTATTAGGTTCATTATTAACATTTGGTTTATTTGGAATAGTACTTCTCATATTATCTATAATAGCTATAGTTATTTTTAATCTATACACTACTATGCTTCCATTTATTGTTTTAAATGATGTTACAATAGGACCTATACAGTCTTTAAAAGAGGCTTATAGGCTTTTAAAAGGTAATTTAGGAAGATGTTTCTGTTTATATTTCTATTTTTGGGTTCTAATCCTAGGTAGTGTTATTTTATTCTGTATTCCAATACTTTGGATACTGCCTTATATGAATTTTACATTTGCTAATTTTTATATGGAGCTTATAACTGAAAGACCTGGTAAAGAAAGAAAAGAATTTAACCCTGAAGTAGATGCACCCTGGACTGTATCAAATACAGTGGACGTTGAACAGGAACAAAATATAAATATTAACACTGAAAATATAGATGCAGTTTCTAAAGACGTTGAAGCTGAAAATATAGATACAGTTCCTAAAGACGTTGAAGCTGAAAATATTAATACAGTTGTAGATAAAAATAAAGATATATAATTTTAAGTACTAAACAGAATTAGCATTAAACCAACACTCTCTATATTTAAATTTAAAATGAGGAGTGAAATAATGATTATATTTGTTGATTTTGAAAATGTAGGAGACCAAGGATTAAAAGGTATAGAATCCTTAATACCTTATAGTAAAGTTCTAATTGTCACTGCAAGTAATAGACGTGTAGATATTAATATGCTAGCAGAAGCTACTGCAAAGAATATTAATGTATACTTTAAACGTTTAAAGATAAACACTAAACAAGCTGTTGATGTTTGGATGGTACAACGTATAAATGCATTAAACTATCCATCTAGTTTAGTAGCTGTTGTATCTGCAGATAAAGATTTTAAAAAGTTTCAGGATAGTGGAGTGAAAATAGATTTTATTGGAAATACTATTAAAGCTGTTTTAAATAAATATATACAACGTCTGAATCAAGATACTAAATTAATATTGAAAGATGTAGAGCATCTAAATTATTCTTCAGAACCTTCTACAATAGACACTAATACTCTTATTGAAACGAGGGAACATCAATAGATAACTTATCTAAGTTCTACATTATTTTAGCTTCTATAGGAACTGTTCTATTGTGTATTTGGAGTTATTATGTATTAGCTAAAATAGAAAAAGCTGAATATGGTTTAAGAGCCAGTCAATTAAATGGTATTATGGAGTCTGAGTATGTAGAAGAATACAAGTATAATGATAATGAAGATTCAGATGATTATATTTATGAAGAAGATGACGAAGAAGATGAAGAGTATGATGAAGATATTGTTGTTGAAGAAGACGAAGAAGACGAAGATGATGAATATGAAGAAGATACAGAAGATATTATTATAGAGGAAGAGTATGAAGATGAAGAAGTTGAAATATTTGAAGAAGATGAAAATTTAGATTATACTTATGATGATAAAATAGTTTCCATAGACAATGATATTGATGAGACAGATGATTTCTTTTCAATATTAAGTAGAAAAGCAAGATGATATGAATGTATGTTCAATCATGCAAAGTATTATTCTAGACAGAATAATTTATTCTAATGTTAGATTTATTCTAATGAATTAGTTTACAAAATGGAGGTTATTTGATGAATACAAGTAAATTAAATATTCAAGATTCTAATAAAGTAGATAATGTTTACCATATTACATTTCCAAAAAATACTTCATCTATGTTATTGAATTCTAGTTATGTCAGGGCTTTAAATCCTGAACATGCATATAAACAATGGGCGAGTTACCATAGCTTACCTTTAAATAAGCTTAAAGATTTAAACAAAATTACATGCAGAGGAGAATATAATAAGATACCTATAAAAGTAATTGATTTAGGTAAAGTAACTACTACGAAAAACTTGTTACTTAGAAATATTATTATATAATGACAAAACCTAAATACTATAACATCCTAATGACCTTCGGAATATGTATTTTGAGCACAGGTATATTGTTTTTATTGTTTGCATTAAACAATAAAAATAAAGGTCATAGAGAAGCAAGAAAAGCTTCTATGGATGTTCATTTAGTGGGTGGAGAACAAAAGATAAATTATCCTGCTAAAGAAGATATTACACAATTAAAAAGTGGTACAACATTAATAACTAATTTAAAGTATCAAATAGGTGTGTATTCTGAATTAGATTTTGTTATCAATAGTTTAAATAAATTATTTAAAAATGAGGATGTACGGAATTTATTTATATCTTTAAAAGGTAGTGAAAGAGTTGAGATAGAAGATGATGATTGGTTATTACTTTCTAATTTCATAAATAAACTACATGATAAACTAGATATAGAAGAACTTAAAGATATAGAACATCTTATTATTGAAGTTAAGCAAACCATATATCGTGAAGACGCATCATTATACAATAATGATAAGATATTCAGAAGCCATTATACTATTACAAATCCTGAGAATAATAAAAGTAGGGATATTGAATTAGAAACTCTAGTGCATGAGAATAAAGGCTTATTATTTCTGAATATATTGTATATACAGTAATTTTAATGTTGAGGGTATTATGAAAAAGTTAACTATATTTACTTTAAGTTCTTTAATAGCTACACCATTTTGGATTTTATTTAATTCATTTAAGAGCAAAGATAGGACTGTTAAAGTAAAAGACCATATAGATATAAGGCATACAGAGGATTATAATCATGTATGTGAACATAGTGTACTAGACCAAGAACAACTTGGATGGTTAAATGATATTGCAATTGAGTGGAGTGAATCTTATCTACTTGTAACTATAGCAGATAACGTTAGCCACGATAATTGTAAAATCTTAAATGACTATGACTTATTAATTGATGAGTTAAATAATACAGTTGATTTAAAGCCTGCTTCAATAAAGGATAACTTGTTTAATATAACAAATTAAAGTTAGTTAATTAAGTACACTTTCGGGTGTACTTGTTTTAGTTAACATAACTAAATACATCTAGGAGGTCCTATATGGATAATAAATTAAACAATCTAGAAGAAGATTTATTGCATTATTCTGAAGCAATAGATAAAACTACACTAATAGTACATTTAGATAAACATGCAGGTATATCTAGATTTTTATCTACAAATGATTTAACAGTTACAGATATATACCAAGCTTGTTTACAGATGATTCATATCATAGATAATAAAGAAGAACAATTGCATTTAATAAATACTTTAAAAGAAAATTTGATAAACAGTGGTGATTTAAATGTCTAAAGAAGTTAAAGATTATGTACAATCAATTATAGCTCCACAGGATAATTCCAGTGAACCTGTAAATACAGTATTGATTGAATTTTATGATAGATATGGAAAAGATTGTGATATAACAATGGATAAAAAAGTTAACTATTCACAATCATTAGCAGTATGTCTAGCTTTGTTGGATAGTTTAACAGAGACACAACGTCAAAGAATTATCAATAAACTTATAACAGAATATAATCATAGCTAGTAGGGGGATTGAATAATGAAAACAGAGAAAATGAATTATTTTGATGATATAAAGAAAACTAATACACCAGCATTTGGTATAGATTTAGGAACAACAAATTCAGCTTGTGGAATATTAAAGACAGGAGTAGTTCCTGAGATAATTAAGTTAAATAGAAATGCGGCTACTTTACCTTCTTGTGTAGCTTGGATGGGCGAGGATAAGTTTGTTGTAGGTAAAGAAGCCTACAATAAAAGACATTTACCTAATGTCCAATACTCAATTAAAAGATTAATGGGTTCTGATAAACCAGTTGAGTTTGAGTATGAAGGTAAAAAGAAATATATGTTACCTGAAGAAGTATCTGCAGAAATATTAAAACAACTTTGTATAGAAGCAGGAAAAGATTATGGAAAAATAGAAGACGTAGTTATTACTGTTCCTGCATATTTTGATAATAAACAATTAGAAGCAACTAGAAAAGCAGGAGAACTTGCAGGACTAAATGTATTAAGTACATTAAGGGAACCAACTTCCGCTTCTTTGCTATATAATGTTTTAGATAAAGATAATAAATCAAATGAAGAGAACGTTCTAGTGTATGATTTAGGCGGTGGTACATTTGATATATCTTTAGTTAAAATAACAAAGAAAGTAGAGAGTAAAGAATTAGATGAATTTTATGGATTTGAGACTGAAAAGGTTTCAAGTGGAGAAGAAGCTTCTGACAGAATACTTACAGTTGTTAAAAATGAAGGAGACACTAAATTAGGTGGCGACGATGTTGATATTGAAATGTATAAAGTTCTTGAACGTAAGATTTCTAATGAAGGTATAGATGTAACTAAGATTCCTGAACAAGAAAAAGAAAGATTAATAGCTGAACTAGAGTCAATTAAAAAGAAAGGTTTCAAAGACAGAAATGTTAGTGTCTTTGGAATAAAGTTAAATTGTATTCTAGAAGATGAAAATAAAACAAAAGTGTATAAAGAAATAAAATTCATGGAACAAGACCTTAGAGAAGCAACAGCTGTTATTTATAAGAAAACAAAAACTTTAGTTGATAGAGTTCTATATGGTGTAGATGTAAAGAAAATTAAGTCATTAGTTCTTGTTGGAGGTTCTACGAAATCAGAATTAATAAGAGAATTCTTACGTAGAGATTTCTCACATATGAAATTAAACTGTGCATTAAATCCTGATGAGTCTGTTGCACTAGGTGCTTCAATCCAAGCTAAAAGATTGAAATATGGTTTAAGTAATCTACAAATATTTGATATACTTCCTTTATCAATAGGTATACTTGCAGACAATTTAGTTTCTAAAGTAATCCATAAGAACCAAGTAGTTCCATATAGTGCAACTAAATTATTCGCAACTAAATTTGATGACCAAGAATCTATTGCTATAGATGTGTATCAAGGTAATTCTAGTTTACCTGAGGAATGTATAAATTTAGGACAGTTATATATTGATAATATACCTAAAGGTAAGGCAGGTACTGTTGGAATTTATGTAACTTTAAGAGTAAATGCAGAAGGTATATTGAACTGTAAAGCTAGAGTAGGAGAACAAAGCAAAGAACTTGTTTTAACTAATTTATTTACAGGCGATTTAGAAACTAAAAAGAGAACTGAAGATAGAAGAGTTCTAAGATGGAGACGTTTTGCTAAAACACAAACAGACCCTACAACTTTAAATAAATTAATTGATGAATTTGAATTAGGAAAAGATGTTGAAAATCTTATTATAGATTATATACGTAAACACAAAGTTAAAACAGAGTTTAAAAAGGAAAAGAGAAATTTAGGTAACTTAGAAGTACGTTAATTTTTATAACCCATATCGTATTTCCTAGAGACATATAAGGAGATAGAAAGGAAGTGGAAGCTTGATACAATTTAAGACCAATACTAAAGCTGATGAGACTAGAGTAAAAGCTTGTTTGGACTATATAAGAGATAATCCTGAATACTCTTTTGATAAGTTTTTAAATGAATATAATTTATTAGAAGGTGCTCAAACACAAGGGGAGAATGTTCTTATTACTTGTCCATTCCACGAAGACTGGTCTCCTTCTATGTCTATTAATTTAGAAAAGAAAATTTATAAATGCTTTTCATGTAGTAGAGGTGGAGGATATATAAAATTTGTTACAGATTATAATAATGAAGTATTAGGTAACAATTTAAATTTCTATACATTACTTGAAAAGTTTTTAAAAGAAGATATGGCTATGAGATTAACTTTAGGATTTTCTTCTTTATACCAAGAAGTATCTAAAGAAACTTTAGGAGTAAATTTTAAAAGATTTAAACCAACATTAACAACACAACCACAGATACCGAAAACATTTATGCAGTTAGCTACAAAGATGAAAGCTGATAAAAACATCAAACATTCTGATATAATATTAATGATAACTTTGATGCAAAGTGAATTATCTGTTGTAGATGTTTATAAAGAAATATATGAGAACAATAAAAATAAAGAGGAAATTACATTTGACATAAATGATATATTGAATAGTTAATTTATACATAAGGAGGTGATTATAGTGTCATATTTAACCGGTGTAGTTGGGCGAAAAGACAAAAATGTTTCTATAAAGATTTATGGTAATTACAGAGAAGTTGTCGGACAAATTAACCAAGCTCTAAATAAGAAATTAAACTATTATCTAGCTCTAGACCAAAGTACAACTTGTACAGGTATATGTTTAGCAGATGAAAAGTTAAACCAGTTTGTTGTATTGGATTTTAGAAGAACAAATACAGATACAATATTTTATGTTAAAGAATTAAAAGACTTAATTAGTCGATTGGTATTTGGTATACACGTTAAATTATTTATTACAGAAAAAGCTTTACATACTGCACACAGACATGCAAGTAAGGTCTTAGGACAATTAGAAGCAACTATAAGGAAGTGGTCTAAAGATATACCGGAATTAGAGAATGCTAAGTATGACCGAATACTTCCTAACGTTTGGAAATCTGTAATGATAGACAAAAGTAAAGGTGAGCATAGGATTCATGTTAAGAGTTGCATGGCTAGAGATATAGCAGACCAATTACCTTTCTTAGAGGAATACTATTATGACTGCCCTGCTTCGGATTATGATTCATTTGATGCAGTAGGTATTCTTTTAGGTTACTTAAAAGTAAACTATGATGATTCAGGTATGAAGCTAATATATGCTTTAAGAGAACATAGACATACAAGTAGTGTATTCTTTAAATATTTAACAAATGAAGAATTAAATGGTTCTAGTGTAGAATTCTTTAAAGGATTTGAAACAATTAAAAGTAAACATAAGTTTGAACTTATGTTATACAATCCTAAATATTCATTTTATACAAATGTAGGAATGGCAACTGAACACGCTGATGTAGCTATAGTGTTGCTTGAGGATTATCAAATTCAATTACCTTTATTTTGGGAATTTGGTATTGAGATTGATAGAAATAAATGTCTAGTTATGTTCGCAATTCGTAAAAATTTATTAACACAAGCGGAAATAAAATATGCAAAAGCTTTTAATTATTATATGGAATTAAAATAGGAGGTTCTATGAAAATTAAAGAGAGTGCTTTAGAAGAATTTAAAAATAAGTTTAATATAATCGCATTAAGGTATTATAGAAATACGTTATTGGTTATTGTAAAGGGTAATAAAATACCTTACAGAAAAATAACTGATTTTGTATTCTTTGATTGTAATGTTTCTTCTGATTTAAATGTTACAATTTTAAATGAAGATGAACTTCAATTAGCAATGAAGACAAATAGTGATTTTAAAACCCTTTATAATTATGGTGATATTTTACTGTAGCTATATCTAGTTAGTATTCTAACTATTTATATAAATTAAAAGAGGGGGTACTTTTATGAAGAGAAAGTTAGTAGTGATGTTAATGTCAACAATTATGATTACTGGAATATTTATTAAACCAGCAGTCAGTTATGCAGGTCCTTCACAGGATACTACTGCATCGGACGATGCTATTGGTCCGGACATTCAAGTTTCGAAAGATAAATTTCTTTTAGAAGTTGGACAAAAGTTTGATTTTAAATCTGCTTTAAAATTAAAAATAGTTGATACTAAAGACGGGGACTTAACAAAGAAAATAGAAGTTCCACAGGTACCAACAGATAAGGCTGGAGAATTTACTTTTAGAATAAAATCTACTAACTCTGCAGGAATTGTATCTGAAAAGAGCATTCCAATAAATATAATAGCTATAAAGGATATGGTTATGTCTCCTAGTGTTGATACTGCAGATAAACTAGAAATAGGTGCAGTTGTTCAAGGTAAGACAGATAACCTAACTATGTCTGTAAAGTCAAAGAATAAAGAAAAATCTTCTGTTATTGTTGTAGTATCTGATGGTGTAAATTCTATAGAGAAAGAAGTTAAAATTTCAACTCCTAGAGGACCTATAGAAAAGCCTGAAGAAAATAAAGAAACTAAACCGAATACAGAAAAACCAAATGCAGAGGAAAATAAAGATACCCCTACTGAAGATAAAAAAGAAGAAGACAAGAAACCTGAAACATTACCTAAACCAACAGAAAGTAAACCTACAACTACACCAACTGCAACTCAAGTTACACCAAAGAAAGGTAACTCCACAGAAGGATTACCACATACTGGTGATATAGGAATTATAGGTTCTTTGGGTGCAGGACTAGTAGTTACTACTGGAGGTGTTGTTTACTTTATAAGAAAAAATAAGAAAAAATAATAACTAAGGACAGTGAATAAATTTGTTAAAGGTATGTAGTTTAAAAGATTTTAATAGTTATAGAAGTAATATAAATTATTTAATTACACGTACGAAAAAAGTTAATATTAATGGGTTGGTGCAGATGTCAGGTCTAGCACCTTCCCTAGATTTATTAACCTTTGCTTTAAATAATAAGACCATGGAAAATTGGTTTGATATATACACATATCGCTTTAAAAAAGAGATGAAAGAAGCTTTCTTTAGAGCCAACATTCAGATAATTAAAGAGTTATTAGATAATAACAATGATGTAACTTTAGTTTGCTATTGTAACAACTTACAGTGCCATAGATTTATTGTAGCCAAAGAATTTATAAGATTAGGATACGAGGTTGAAATTCATTGATTCTAAAGTACACATTGTGAATTAATTTACAGGAGGAAAAATATGAATAAGAATACTTTTGATATTGATTGCTTAATATCTGACTTTGATATTTTAAGAAGCAATGCAGAGGATATACTAGGTGAGGATTTTGATTTATCACAAGCACAAGAAGACAATTTAGAGGATGCTTTAAATTCTATTGAAAATTTATTGTGTACTTTAAACGAGACTCCAAATGATAAAATAAATAATAATTTATTAATAAGTATAATGGAGGAAAATGATGTACCTCCAATTAAAATATTATTAGAAGTTTTTGATGGAGGTAACGAGTGCAAAATATTACCAAACCTTTAATAGAATTTGATATTGATGTTGTTAGAAATGAAGTCGCTTGGATGGAGACAAACAAGTCTAATGATATCTATGTAGTTTATTATTCATTTTATGTTCCATATACTTTAGTTATACATTTCGTTGGACTTTCACACTCTAATGTAGATTATAGAAGATTTCAACCTCTAGAAGGATTTCATTACAGTAAACATTTCTTTGATAAAAACTCTGCATTGCAGTACGCTAATAGAGATACTGAGATTCAGACGAACTGGTTAACTAAGTTAATAAATTATAAAGATAAGTTTATGTTTACTTTATTAGATTGGTTGGGCTGTGGTGTTGATGTTAGGTCAATAAAACGTAATAGATAAATTATACAGAACCCAGCACTATTTAAAATTGTATTTATACGTATTTACAACAGGAAAGAAGAATGAAAGGATGATTACATGCAAGGGGCTACACATAGATTTGGAGGTATGGCTTTAGGTGCTGTTGTTTCATTTCTTATAGTAAAGACTGGAAATATACACGAAAATGGAATTATATATTCTAGTGTTATAATGGCAGGTTCTGCAGTAGGTAGTTTAATACCTGATATAGACCATGAAGGTAGTTTAATTGGTAAAAAGATTAAACCTTTAGCGAAAGCTATTAGGAGAACATTTGGTCATAGAGGTTTAACACATACTATTCTAGCTTTATTTATTTATGGATTAATAGCAATGATTATATCTAAATCAATGATGAATATAATCAAAACTAATTCATCACCTATTGCAACATTAATTATGTCACTAGTATTCGCTTTAGTTTGTAGTGTATCTATTACTTTCATTCTAGATGAATTACCTTTAAGTCTAAGGAAGCGTTCACTTAGAAAAATTGGTTTATGGACAATCGTAATCTCTACATTATCTTTCTTATTGTTTACAAAGTATTTAGTTTCGTATATTGCGGTTTATATGTGGGGAACTATAATTGGATATGCTAGTCATCTATTGTTAGATATGTTAACAGTTACAGGCGTTCCATTATTTTATCCATTTATAACAAAGAATTTTAGATTAATGAAACTAAAGACTGGACATTCAGAAGGTCAAGTAAGTTTAGTTTGTATCACTATAATAATATTCTTTATTTCATTATTATTGATGATTTAAAGATTAACAATAAAGAAGAAGAATGACAATTAAATTATTAATAAAGCAGAGATAATCTGTCTCTGTTTTAATGAGTAATTTAGTCATTTCATTTTACAAATATATTAATAATATTTTGGAGGATGTTATGTCTTACAGTACTATAGTTAAAGATTATTTAGAAGGTAGAGTATTCATATTACTAGAACAATTAATAAACTTGTTAGGCGAAGCACTAGACAGTAATCAATTATCTACACAGGATTATGACTATCTACTTACAATTCTTTGTAATTAGTTCATATTAAGTATGTGAGTGATTTCACTTAACATAAATATTTTTAGAAAGGAAATAATTAGAAATTACAAGCTTAAGTTCTATGACTTAGTTTGAAAATTAATAACTATATATTTATAGTTATCTTGTAAATATTTTAAAAATAAAAAATAAAAATACGTAAAACCAATGAGTTTGGTGGGCCATAAAGCTCACCAATTTTATGATAAAGGATGGAATTTATGATAGACGCTTTAAGATTATTTAAACAAAGAAAAGACTTTGATTTAAAAACAGATATGACATATTCTGAATTATTTGATTATCAAAGTAATTATTTATTTAATACAAATACTTGTACATTAACAGCACCTTTAGCTTATAATTTACATACAGATGAAGGGGAATTATCTTTACACAATATGCTACCTCCACAACCACCTAGTGAATTAAACGGTAATGCAAAAGGAACTTACATTTCACTACTTCACTTTATAGTATCTGTATGTTGTGAAGTTGATAATCTAGATGATTACAAAAAAGAAATAGATGAAATTTATAATCGTAGAATGCTTCATATCCCTAAATACTTTTTCGAAGCAATAAAAAAGCAAACAAATTGTTTTAAATATAATATTGATGTAGGTCCAAGAATAAAACTTATTCTTGCTATTGCTTATGATATGACTTTTAATACTTGTATAACTCATAAAAACTTTCCACTATGTGATATACCTAAAAAGTTTGAAGGGGAATTTACAGTCACTAGTTTTTATATATCTAAAGTTTTCAAACCTTGTCAAAAAGATATTATTGACTGTATTAATATTATTTACAAGCAACATAAACCAGTAGCAACAATGGCAACTGTAGCTGTTGAGCTTTTAAGAGATATAGTTTTATGTAAAGATTTAAAATTAGAAAGACCACAATTAAGATACTTTTTATTCTTTAACGTAGAAGCATTTTTAGAGAAGCATTTTTATAAAGAAGATTTTGAAAACACTTCTATGAAAGATATAGATGAAATTTATAATAAACTAGGTTATATAAAAGGAGATAATCTTGAAGTTTATATGCAATATACTTGTGCAGTTTCTAACAGGATTAAACGTTTATGTAGACATAGTGGATACCTAGACTCTAACGCCGTTATACCTACAATGTTAGGTTCATTCAGTTCATTATTATATTTACCTGCGGGAAAAGATAAAAGTGATTTACAAGTAAGTATAGTATTTCTTATAGAAATGTTATTTTCAGAAAGAAATCAAACTTTATCTTTACTAAGGACTGTAGTTTCTGAAGATAGATTCTGTAGAAATTTAAAAGTTATAAATTCTATTGTAAATAATTGGTTTCCTAAAGAGCAAAAGGCTGATTCATTTGTAATTGTTTATTATATGACTTTCTTATTGGAGTTAATTAACTCTATACGAAATTCACAAGTTATGTCATACATTGAAGTTTTAGAAACTGTTCAAGACAATACACAAAATTATATAAATGCAATGTCTACTCTTACAGATGAAAAGAAAGATTTAATAAATAAACTAAGTACTAGTGATAAAAAAGTATATGCTAATTTACACAAACAAGTTTATACAGAGTTAAAGAAAGAATTTCAAAATAAATTAAGTCATTCAGATAAAATACATAAATCTCTAATGACAGAGTTAAAGCAGTTACAAGCAAAGACAGTACAGGAGGAATCTCATAAAGTAGATAACCCTAGTGAATCATCAATAGTTAATTTAGCAACTAAAAAGATTATGTTTATAGGAAATTCTTCTATAAAACTAGATAAGCTAAAAGCTCTAGTTGATAAATTAATTATAGTTGACGGTACAGATAAGACTTGTAAGGATAGAGATTTATTAAATTCTGTGGATTGTGTTATTTATCAATGGACACAGAATGCACATAGTACTCAGGTATATCTTGAACTAGCAAAAAAGTATAAAATTGATATTTTACAAGTAGCTTCAGTTTCTCAAGATTTAATAATATCTGAGATATATAAATATTTTTATCAAGTTAGATAGGAGGTACTACATGAAACAAAGTCAAGTTAAACAATATAGACTATGGGGTATAAATAATGAAATTTATTTATATGATTTACACAAAGAATATCTAACAATATATGTTGAAGGTTTACAACATGAGTTAGAGGTATACAGTATATACATGATTCCTTTCAATAATATAGTATTTCCCGAGAATGTTGTAGAGCTTGATACTTTAACAGAATTATATAGTACACTATTTGGTAAAGATTCTTATCAATATAAGGAATATTTAAAATGTGGTACACAAATAGAAGAGTTATCTTTTAAAGAAATGGCTATATTAATTAATATAGCTTATAGTGAAAGATTAATGAATATAAAACACTAGGGGATTAATCTCCTAGTGTATAATAAAAAACATAATAAAAACTTAAGAAGATAATGTAGGTTATTTGAATATAAAATAAAAATAATAATAATATTTATTCGGAGGAACTTATGTTTAAATTAACTTCAATATTTAAAAACTATTCAGGTAAAGGATATATAGCTTTAAAAAATTTAGTAAAGATTGTAGAGAAGTATGGATTAAAATGTGAAATGATTGCTTCTGTAAATCATTCATGCCTTTTATATGTTAAAGGAGCTGATACATTACCAAATGCTGAATTTGGTATTGTTGAAATAATTCAAATAGAAGATTATACTATATTTAGCATATTAAATAAGTATTCTAATAAGTTACATGATTCATTATTAAAGTTAGATGAATACTTACAGTTTAGAATGGAAATCCGTGGTTCTGTGCAAGATGATTCTATACTAGATATATTACCGGTTATTGATACGACTACTGCACTTGAAAATACTGCAGTTACTGTTAATGCAGTAACACCTCTGAAGAGAGATACAGAAACAAAAGAAACAAACGTAAATCCCAATGATGTTATAAAAGGATTCAACGTAGTAGATATACAAATTAAAACATATATGGAGTAAATCTAACTACAGTTAAAAAAGGGGGAGACAGTTTGCTATCTTTAAGTATTAAAGATTTAGTAATGATTGCAATTATATTCTTGATTATAGCTTTTCCTAGTCTTACAATATTGCTATCGAAGTTAAAAGGAAAAGCCTATAATAATACTATTCTAATTATGAAAAGTTTGAGCATAACATTTGTGTTTATGTTTACTATGTTATGTGGTTGTGTTGTAACAGGATTATATGGAGCACCTGATTGGGAAAACTTATTCAGATTAGGTGTTTTATTATCCTTAATACCTTTTATATACCGTATCATTAAAATTATAATGACTCCTAAGGATAATATAATTCTTAGCGAAGAAACGATAGAAATTACGGGAGAAGGAAATAATTAATTTATAATGGGGATTTCCCCGTTACATATGATATAAGGTGGTTATACTACTAGCTATAAATTATAAGAGTGAAAATTAAGAGTATAAGGAGAGGTAAAATATGATAGGTGGGAATTTTGAAAGAGGAAGGAATATAATGGAACACATGCTAGTTAAGTGTATTAATCACGAAGGACTCCTAGATTGTAAGCTTGTAAATAGTTCAGCCAACACTATATCTATAATATATAAGGATATAGATATTTTCAGTATTACACCAATAAGTGATACTGAGTATTTGTATAGCACTTATAACAGTAATCCTTATGATACTTGTAGAAGTATATTTGCTAACGAAATAGCAAATATTTTTAGACAAACTGTAGTTGACTTTGAAAAAGATTCAAGTAACGGAAAAGTTCAACAACAACAACAACAACAACAACAACAACAACAACAACAACAACAACAACAACAACAACAACAACAACAACAACAACA
>JANZXU010011575.1:0-15139 GCA_027576215.1 Amissidens hainesi | reverse complement strand
TAAAGTAAGTAATAAACAATTAATATATAAATACTAACTAAACAATAATTAAATAATAAAGTTAATAGAAATTAGATTAATAAAAATTATTAAGATATAAACTAAAACATAATTAGTAGCATATGCATCAGCTATAATAATATTTTTAGAATAAAATAATTTAGAATAAAAAAATGAAATCAGAAATGAGAATTGATTTCCAATGAATGATTTTCATGAAATTTCTGGAATGTTTTTAGATTTTTTCAAGACTTCTTTTTTAGGGGGTCTTTTTTTTATTTAACTTATTATACGGGTTGTCTTCCTTATCATCACAAAATATTTTTTAAAAATGAAGATTTTTGAATAAAATTTAATAAATAAAAGTTAAATATTCTTTTATTTATAGTTTTATTTTATAAATTTTATTATTAAAAAATCGTACACTTTAAAAGTTAATAAAATATATTGACTTTTAAATATAAAAAAGATATAATGTGGTTATTGAATACATCAAATTTGATGTATTTTGGAATAAAATCCTATTAATTTTATTTAGGAGGCTTTTATATATGAAGTGTTTTGAAAGCTCCCAAGGTGTAAATGTTGTTTTAGATTTTTTTAAAAAAATTCCAAAGAAAGACCAAGCTAAAATATCAAAAGCGTTAAAGATATTGGATGAGGATAAGATAAATAAGGAAAAATTCTTATATACAGAATTATTAATACGTCCAATTTGGAAGTTAAAAGTTTTAAGCTATAGAGTATATTATATACATAAGGATGATGATATTTATATTCTTCATATTAGCAAGAAGAAAAGTGGAAAAATTCATCCAAAAGATAAAAAAATTGTACTTAAAAGATATCGCTCTATCTAATTCAATCTAAAACAATATTTTCCCCTAGGGAAAATATAAAAGTCTAAATGAATAATGAAATATGTGTGGAAAAAAATAAAAAACAAGGAGGTAGATTTAAAAATAAAAATAAAAGCAAAAGTAAAGTTTTTAAACAACATAAAATAGTGTACATAAGATGATTAGATTAAAAATAATTAAACTAAAGATGAATATATTACGTTACTGGAGATATTAATACTTTAAAATTTTGTGGAAAATATTTAAGGTTTTCAGTTTAAAATTATCAATTTATACAACTTACAAGTACTATAAATATTGCTCCTGTAATGGTTAAAAAATCGGAGGGAATAATATATGGGAAATTTTAAAGAGCTTAATCTCGATGAATTTATTGAAAACCAAAGTGAAGATAAAGAATTCAATTATTTTTATGAAATTGAAGATATAGAATTTAATTTCATAAAAAATTTAAGAAATAAAAGAAAAGAAATGAATTTAACTCAAAAACAGATGTCACAATTAACAGGAATGAGTCAACAAGCAATATCTAGAATTGAAAAATATGGTAATAAACCAACATTAAATAATTTAATAAAATATATAAAAGCTCTTGATTTAGATATTAATAAAATTTTTAAGTAAATTTAAAAGCATCCCTTTAAAGGATGCTTTTATTTGTTCATTTATAATCAATTAATATTTTTTAATAATTTTAAAATTGCATCTCCAAGTATTTTACCAATTTTTACTGGGACTGCATTTCCTAATTGTTTATACTGTTGACTAATAGTACCAGATATATTGTATTCTAATGGAAATCCTTGTATCAATTTGTATTCTTCAATAGATAGAGGTCTATCATATATCGGATGCCCTAAATTAGTAGATTTTTGTGTTGGTGATGTTAAAACTGTTGGAGCAGGTTTATCTATATAAATTCTTCTAAAAAAACCAACTCTTCCTCCAGTTGAATTGTATGCACCACCTAATGCTGCACTTTGCATTTCTGTAGGTAAATCTCTCCAGTTACCTCCACCAATTGGTATCATTGTCATAAATTTTAATCGTTCTGTTCTATATGGTTCAAAATGATGAACTATGTTTAAATCTTCTAATGAATTGTAAACACTTCTAAATGTTTCCCATGGTTGCAAGTTATCATTATTTGTGTCCGAATGTGTTTCTAGTGGAAATTCAAATGTTTTATTTAAGTCATTTCTTACACCAACAAAAAATACTCTTTCTCTTTTTTGTGGAACTCCGTAATTTGCTGAATTAATAACTTTATATGTAACATTATAACCAATTTGAGTAAACCTATTTAATATAAATTTTAAAACACTTCCTGGCAATTCGTTACCTTGGTAAATAGGTTCGTTATTTATTTTTCTTTTTTCTCTTTCAGCTAAGCTAACATGTTCAAGAGCTGCTGACAAAAGTCCTTTTACATTTTCTAATAGAAAAACTTTTGGTTGAATTTCTCCTATTAAATCTATAAATTTAAGCATTGCTACACCACGTTCATCTTCAAATGATTGTCGTCTTCCTGCAGTGCTAAAGCTTTGACATGGAGAACCTCCTATCATTAAGTCAATATTATTAATTATTTCACTTCCATTTTCATTTACGCTTAATTCATCACTTAATCTTTGAGTTGTTATATTCATGATATTTTCATTTAAAATTATACTTTCTGTATTTTCTCTTAATGTTTGACAAAAAAGTTCTTCTATTTCAACACATAAGTGAATATTAAATCCAGATTCTAATATACCAAGGTCTAAACCACCTGCTCCTGAAAAAAAACTAATACAATTCATAAATCAATCTCCTTTAATATATGGACTAAAATAAAAGTATATCAAAATAAGTTCAAATGGTCCAGTATAAATTTAAAATAATTTTTATTGTGCAAAAAAAACTTTGTATGATTTATAATTTCATACAAAGTTTTTTTATTTTTTTAATTATGTAAATAATTTTATTATTACTTATTAGTAATTAAATCTTTATTTAATTTTGTTACTTTAATTAAAAAATTATTATAATCTTCTTCACTAAATGTAATATTTTCATTATTTATAATTTCATTTAACTTGTCCCACTTAAAACTAGGCTCTTTTACTTTGTTTTTAGTTTTAGTTCCTAGCCTATACCATTTTTTTATTGTTGTACCATTACGAATTTTATCACTAGAACTGTTTTCAGTATTATTTTTATTTTTAATTTGTAAAAGGCATTTTCCATCTAAAGTACAAAAATCAATTGCACTTAAAATTTGACCTATACACCAAAACCAGTTTGTCCCATAAAGTTTATTAGAAATATACTCTTCAATTAGACTGCCTTGGATATTTTCAGCAGACATAAAAAGATTATGATGTAGTTCTTGTTCATTTGCATCATAATCAGAAACTCCAGTAATTTGTTTAACTAAAAGTTTAATAGCTGGATCAGAACAAGTATTTTTAGGATTTGCGATACGATTACTAGGTAAATTTTTACTACCAGTAATATATTTATTAATCCAACTAGAAACATAATCTTCATATGTTTTTATACTTTTTATCTTTGGAAAAAGCGAACGGTCTTTTAATGCAATATTGAAAATTTTTCTTAAATTTGGAGTTACATCAATTTCTAATTTTGAAATACAACAATCGTAAAATTCTAAAAGAACTTCATTAGTTACATCTGGAAAATCTTTAAGCGATTTAGTATTTTCTTTTGCCAAAATAACACATCCTTTCTTAATTAGAAATTATATCATAAAATGTATTTAAAGAATTGTTTAGTTATATTTTTCAATATAAGTAATGTTTGTACAAAGGAAACTAAATAGGATATAGCGAATATAATAAATTAAAACAATATCCAAAATTTTTTAAGAGGAAAGTATGGTTAAAAATAAATTAAAAGAAATTAGATTAAGAACTTATATGATGACAGGAAGAGAGTTTTCTAAAATGTTTAATGTTAGTAATACAACTTATTCAAATTGGGAACAAGGGGTAAGTAGACCTACCTTAGATAAAGCTCTAGAAGTAGCAAAATTATTAAATATGAAAATTGATGATATATGGTATTTAGATTAATACCATTATTTTTTTATTTTAAAATTCAATATTTAAAAAACTATTTTTAAATTATTGGAACTATTTTTTTATTTCTTGAATATATATATCATAACTAAAAATTTAATAAGGAGTTATCTGATGTTTAGGTTAGATTTACAATTATTCAAGCTTATTTATGAAAATTGCAAATTTATAGGCGAAGGACTAGGAATGACAATAGTTGAAGGTACAATTATTAATTTTATAGTTGTATCTGGAACAATAATTACTGCAATTAACACTATAGGAGCTAAAGAAAAATGATAGTAGAAGTTTTAGCAGCAACATCAGTTTTGGGGGTTTATAAGTATTTATTTCCCAATGAAAAAACTAAAATTAAAAGATTACTCCAAAAGCTATTTACTGAAAAAAATCTGAAAAATAAAAAAGGTTATTATCCTAAAATTTTAAGTATTGATATGACAGATTGGGGAGCTATTGTAAAACTAGATATTAAAAATATTATTAGTTTTGCAGACTTAGAAAAGCATAAGGATTATTTTAAATCGTGTTTTGGTGCTTTAGATGTAGATTTAACCTACAAAAATGAATTCATAGAGGTTCAATTGTTTTTACATGAGCTACAGGACATAAATTATCAGAAAATTGATTTAAATCCTTATGAGCTATTAATGGGTTATGACTTAAAAGGTAATCCAATTACAGTAAATATGCTTAAAAATCCACATCTTTTAATTTCAGGACTATCAGGGCAAGGGAAATCGGCAATGACTAAAACTATAATCAAAAACATTGACTCAAGGATTTTTATGATTAATGCATTCCAAGAAGATTATAAGGACTTAAATAACATAGTCTTTGTAAATGGTGAGGATGCTATATTACAAAAGTTAAACAGTATATTAAACAATAGATATAAGCGAGAAAAACCACTTTATATCTTCTTTGAAGAGCTATCTACAATCAAAAATAAAAAGATTATACAGGTTTTAAAGGAGCTTTTATGTATTGCTAGACATTACAATGTTTTTATCATTGGGATTCTTCAGATTGCATTAAAAGAGGAGTTGCAATGTAAGAGCTATTTTAATGCTAGGGTTTCATTTCGCCAAGTAGATGGATCATCATATCAAGTCGCTTTAGGGATTACTATTAGCGAACCTTTAGAAAAAAGATATTTTTACCTTCTTTCTACTGGTCTGTATAAGGGTAAAACCTATTTGTTGGAATAAAAGATTTCTAAACTTGATAGTAAGTATTTAAGTGTTTTCATTAATCGAATTCAAGGGTAAAAAATATGGATAAAATCGAGAGATTATATAATTTAAAGGTCATAAAATCTAATGATAGATTAGAAGTATATAAGTATAAAATGCCACAACGAGAAGGCATTAAGGCTCACAATAGCAATGGCAGAAAAGGTTATAGTGGTCATGGTTCATTAGACAAAGAATCTAAAGAGGTTAATAGAAAAAAAGTGTTATACAGAGCAAGGAATGAAATTATTAGATTGATTTTTTGTAATCCAATGGCTACATTCATAACCTTAACTTATAAAGATATTCCAGATGATTTAAAAGCGAGTAAATTGGATTTAAGAAAATTTTTTATAAGGCTAAATAAAGTTTATAAGGGTCTTAAATATCTTTATGTACTCGAGCATGGGAGTTTAAATAACAGATTACATTATCATGTGTTATGTGATATTCCATTACCTAAAAGCATTAATTTTGCTAATAGTCGAGAGAAAAAAAGTGAAGAACATAAGAATTATGAAAATGAATTTAATCATAAGTTTTGGCAAAAGGGGTTTATTGATTTGAGAAACCTTGATGCAGAAGGAATAACTAATATTTCTAAGTATGTAGCATCATATTTAGCTGAGGATTTAATTAATTTAGATTTAAAGGGTCATAGGTGCTATGGATATTCTCAGACTTTAGAAAAACCAATAATAGAAAAATTAGAAACTAAAGATAACATAAAAGATTTATTATCATTAGACCAATATGATTTAAAATTCATTAATAGCTATGAAATCAATTATACTAACAAGCTTAATCAACAAATTTCAAGTAACGTAAATTATTTTGATTATATAAAAAAAGATTAAAGGAGTTTTTATTATGTGTAAAAAATTTAATCAATTAGAATGTATTAATTGCAAAGCAAATTGGTTTGAGAATTGTGGATTTTGTGTGATGGATAGTTTTATAGAGAATGAAAAAGAAGTAGATTTACTTCATCTGTATTGTTATAAATGTAATCATGATTTTTTTGAAACTGCTTTAAGTGAAAAGGAATAAAGGGGGATTTATCATGAAAATTGAAAATGTAAATTGTTTGGTTACAAAAGTGGAAATGAAACAAGGAAAAGCAAATAGTTATTTACTAATAGACTTCATAGACATGGCTACAGGGCAACTTTTTAGCATTTGCGATAAAGAAATTGACCGAATACAACGCCTAAGAAATATGACAAAGTATATACTAAATTTAAGTGTATCCAGCAATAAATTCGGCGTTCAATTGAATATTGATGACATAGTAAAAGAGTTGGGTGGAATATAAAAAAATATAATAGCTTGTATATAAAAGCTAATTGTAGTTAAGAATCATAGATGCAATTAGAAATTATAAAAGCTATTATTCCTAAAACTATAAGGGTCTTAAGTAATTTAAATTTATCTGTTTTTTTAATTTACTTAAGACTTTTTATTTTGCTCTAAGAAACTATCAATGTATTCTCTAACATATTTATTTAAATCTTCTTTAATGTTCTTGTTGTTTTTAAGTAAACTATTTTGTTCTTTGTTTATTCGTAAACTGTAAACAAAATTATTTTCTTTTTTTCTCATATTCGTATACCTCTCAAAATGTAATTATTTTACAATTATAATACATATATCTTATATTATCAATCGTATACGTTATAAAATTAATGTATACAAAAATATAGTTACGTATACTAATCATTAAAAATGCTAAAATAAAAATTTAATAAAAAGTAAACTAAATTATAAGTCCTACTAGTCCACTTTTTTTGGAGCGAGAGCGAAGTGTAAGCGTAAAAAAAAGTAGACTATGTAGGACACAGTTTTAGTAGCTATTTTTACTTAAATATTTTAATTTTAGCTATTTTATAGCATATAGTAAGAAATAAATAAAAGTAAAGTTTTATTTAAACTTTTGGGTCTGTAAAGCTAGTGATAGCCTTATTCTTAAAATGAAAAAGTTAAAAATATTAAAAAAGGGAGATTTTTATGGAAAATAATAAAAAACAAAAGCCATATGAAGAATTAATACATGATGTAGAGTATTTAAAAGAAGTTTGGGGTAAAGTAATTATTAGAAATATAAAAGATGTCAGTTCTTTTGATGAATATTTAGATAAATATATTAGAAAATCTAAGTCTTAAAGTTTATAAATAAACATATTAAGTTTACTAATAGAAATAATAATTAGTAAACTTAATTTACATATAGATTTAATTTTAAGTTTATTTTAAATAATGAATTCTACTAATAGATTCTACTAAAAATTTGATTTAATCTACTATCTACTTTTACAATGTCTAAAGTAAGTAATAGCTTAAATTTTATTCATCAATATAATAAGAAATATTATTTTTGAAATAGTAGAATTAATAATATTATTTCCGTAAAATTATAAGAAAATATTTTAAAACAAATATTCTTGAAAATGTTTACATCAGAAGGATATTTATTGATGGAAGATTCTTGATAAGAAGATTTTTGATGGATTTTATTTATATATTATTTATACTTTACTTATCATATACAAAGAGAACAATATAAGAAAAAGTTATCTTGCATACATGATAAGATTTAAAGCTAAGTAGTTAAAACTTAAAGCTAAATAGATTCAGTTTTTAGCTAAAAAAAATAAGCTTAATTTAACACTTTATAATAGTTATTAACAGTAACATTAACTTTAAAATTTTTACCATCAAAATCTTTGTTTATTGTTTTCTTTTTTGTTATTTTTATTAATCCAGACTTCTCTAAATTCTGTAGAGCTTTAGAAATAACATTTTTACTCTTTTGAGAATATCCAACTTCATTACAAAACCAGCTCTGAGTTAATTTGTGTATTTTAAAGAAATTCATAATTTTAATTTTTACGTATAATTTAATTTCAAGATTTGTATGATTTCTTACTAACTTTTCTAATATGTCACTTTTAATTAAAGTGTATTTTTTATTATGCTCATCTTTTGAATACAAAAGATAAAGTAATTCACCTTCACAAACTGTCCTTGGTACTACTAATTTAAAATCAGTTAAACATAAAGCTTTAAGATTTTTTCTGAATGTAGGATACGTTGTATTTAATAAATCTAAAATATATTCTTTATTTTCTTGTAGTTTATTATCATACAAAAAACGATGTTCATCTTCAACTAAAATTTTGTGATAATTACTTATAAGTAATAAAGCACAAAAAGTTCTTAAATCTAAATTTTTATTTTGCATCAATTCCGTAAAGTTAGGCACTGGAAGATTATAAACTTTTCCTTCATCAACTTCTATATTATCAAAAGTTGGAGATTCTTCTCCGATTTCAAAAAGCTTTGCAATAGAATCTCCATCAAGTAAGTTATCAAAACAATTCATAATAATATCTCCTTTTATAATTAAATTTAATAATTAACTATAGATAAAAGCTTTTTAAAACGTAAAAAAGACCTTCTCTGCATCAGCAAAAAAAAGTCTTTAACAATCAGTAAGCTCATTAAATTGAAAAATATGATAAAAGGAGATTCTTTATTAATATGAATTTAAAAGAAATAAAAAGAGCTTACTACATATGTGCTACTATTAAAAAAATTGAAGAGATTTTAATAGCAATTGTTTATGTTTTACTATAAGCTTTATTAAGTTTATATGTAAAATTAAAAAAGCAACTAGCTTAAAACTAATTGCTTTTTTAAATGCACATACATATACTATTTAAATATATTTTTAAAAAATTTTTGTTTATTACTCTTAATATTATTAATATATAATTAGTATTAAATTTGATAATTAATACTAAACTCAATAAAAAAATGTTTGTTTAAAATTATAATTATTCATATTCGATATCTCTTATTTTTTTAATTTTTGTATCAATATTGCAATACAGTATTTAATATTTTATAAATTATTTATTTTTTTATAAGATTCATATTTAATCGTGTTAACAACATTCTTTTCTAAATCTTCAATATCATTTTCATTACTATAGAGACTTGTTAATTCTAAATGCCTTAATATATTTTTTAAATTATCTTTTACATCAATATTTTTTTCAAATTTATTTTGGTACTTTTTAAATGGTTCAATATTTATACTACAACTATGTTTGTTGAAATATGGATCATTTAGCACTTCATTAAATTTTTTTATACTGTTACTTAAATCTGGTTCTAAAAATTCTACTAAAGTTAAATTAAAAGCTTTTGCAATTTTATATATAATTTCTACACTTGCTTGTCTTGTATTTCTTTCGTAATTACTTAATGTTATTCTAGCAATTCCAATTTTTTGTGCTAATTCTTCTTGTTTCATTTCATGCTCAAATCGTAACTCTCTTATTCTTTTTCCTATGTCTAAATTCTCCATATAATCACACTCCATTTCAAATAATAAAAATAAAAGCATATCCATATAATCACACTCCATTTCAATAAAAATATTTACACATTTATTACATTTTAAATTTTAAAATAAACTCTAAATGTGATGTATAGTAGCTTTGTAAGATGTAGATACAAAATATTTATATCTACATTATACCTTCTTTGATTAAAAAATGAAACTAAAACATATATATATATACTTTCATAATGTTATAATTTGTTTACATAACATCTTTTTGAATATATAATTTAAACTATGTAGTAAAAATAATACAAAAGAAGGGGATGAAATGATGCTTTACAAAATTAAGGGAAAACGAGTTGAACATGGAATAAAACAAAAAGATTTTGCTAAACACTTAGGAATTACAACACAATATCTAAATAATATAGAAAAGGGGATAGCATCTCCTAGCTTACTCTTAGCAAAAAAGATAGCAGACTCGTTAAATTCTAATATTTATGACCTATTTTTTTATGAAGAAATTGAAAGACTTCAGGAATAGAGGTTTGTATGCATGAAGGATTTTACAAACAAAATAATCTAGTTCTTAGTTTTGATTTAAATAAAGAATTAGATTTAATAAAATTTGACCATTACATAAAACAGAAAGAAAATTTGCAAAGAATCAAAAATGAACTACCTAAGGGTTGTTTTTATTTGTCAATAAGGAATGTTAGTACAGATTTAGATATAACATTCTCAAAAGCTCAAAGAATAATAAAAAAATTTGAGGATTTAAATATAATTAGTTTGGTAAAAAAAGGACAAAATAAACAATCTTCAATTTTTAAATATAAAACTATAGTTAATGATACTAAAGAATCTAGTAATAATGCGACTTTGAACGTGGTGTCTGATACTAAAGTTGTAGATAATGCTATCAAAAATACTAACAAAAAAATCGATACTAACCGTGATACTAAAGAGTCTAGTAATAATGCGACTTTGAACGTGGTGTCTGATACTAACGGTGATACATCTAAAAAAGAGAATATAAAAAGATATATATATATAGGTCAAAATATTGACCAACGTAAACAAATTTTTAGAAGCAAAGAGCAAAAATATATTTGGAGTTTATATCCTAACAAAGTAAAAAAACAAAGAGCTATGCCTTATATAAAAAAGTTAATAGAAACATTAGGTATTGCTAAATTAGAACAATGTATAAAAAATTATATAGATTATATAGAACAAGTTAGGACAACAGGATTTAATAGACAATTCCAAGATGGTGATAGATTTTTCAGAGATGGATATTTAGATTATTTGAATCCAAAAAAAGTAGAAAATACTAAAATTGCGAGTAAGGAAATAGAAACAAAAGTTAAAATACCTACTTTAGTTACAGATTTAGAAGAAGAAGAATATTACTAGGAGGATATATGAACTTATTATACAATATTGGACTTGAAGAAGATTTTTTAGGAGCAATAGTTTTTGATAATGATCTTGTAGATTTAACAAAAATAGAATCTAAGCATTTTTATAATACAAGCACACAAGAATTATTTAAAGCTATGTTAAAACTTAAAAAAGAAAATCACAACATAGACCCTGTAAATTTAAAATATGAACTTAAAGAAGGTAATAAATATAAAGCATTATCTAAATTAGTTGAACTTAGCGAAAATGGATTGACCAAAAGAGATTTTTTTCTATCTAATCAAAAAGAAATTATTAGACTTTATGAAAAAAGAATAACTAAACAATTATTAACAAAAGGCTTGGATGATTTACCTAATGTGAAGGATGCTAATGAAATTTTAACAAGATTTCAAAAAGCATCAGAGGAAAATATTAAAACAGATATAGAAATTAAAGGTATTTTTAATATAGGAGAAAAAACAATTTCTAATATTGAAGATGATTATAATAAAGGAATACATTATTCAGGAATGGAAACTGGATATACTAAATTAGATAAAAAATTAAGTGGAATTAATAAAAAAGAATTCACAGTAATTGGAGCAAGACCATCTATTGGTAAAACAGCTTTTGCTTTAGAACTAGCTTTAAGATTATCTGTAAAAAATAAAGTTTTATTCTTCAGTTTAGAGATGTCAGATGAACAATTATATACAAGATTGCTTTCAAACATAAGTAAGATACCATTAACATATTTAAAAAATAGAAAATTTAAACCAGAAAGATTTTCTACATTGATAAAATCAGTTGATGATATTTCAAAAAGAAATTTAAAAATAGTTGATGCAAAAGACATAACTGTAGAAGATATAAAAAGTACATGTATCAAAGAAAAAAATCAAAATAGTTTAGATGTTGTAATAATTGACTATTTAACTCTATGCAGCACTAGAGAGAAAAAGCCTAATCTAAGAGAAGAAGTAAATCGTATTTCTAAAAAATTGAGAATATTATCAGATTTAGATGTTGCAGTAATATCATTAGCTCAACTTAATAGAGCAGTTGAAGGAAGAACAACTAAAATACCTATGTTATCTGATTTAAAAGAAACTGGAAACATAGAGCAAGATGCTAATACTGTTTTGTTTTTAAGTGAACCAGAAGATAATGATGCACAATATTTTAGTGAAGAAGATATTAAACTTGGAGCAGAAATTTTAAACCTTACTATTGCAAAAAATAGAGATGGTCAAAAAAATATATTGATTAAATATAAATATTGTAAGAAAATTCAAACAATAGAAGAGATATAAAAAATACTTGTTTAAAAGCACAAGTAATAAAGCTTAAAAAATCTCATATAATCTTATTCGCAATATAATTTTATATAAGATTTTAAATTATAGCAATAGTAAGATGGAGTATTAATTAAAATAAATTAATACTCCATCTTTATGACAGTTTGTTTATCAGATGAGTTAATACGAATTTTAGGAATATCTTCATACTCTTTACAACATTTAAAATGATTTAATCCTTTGGACATAGAACCTGGAGCTCTAACTCTACCAGTTAACTTTCTTTCGTTTGAATAAAAAGGTTCAGTTTTAGAATCTAAAAACAAGTTTGTCATGAAATTAGTTTTGATTTGCTTTACACAGTTTTTATCTTTTATTATCAATCCACATTCAAAACTACATTTACCATAAAAATTTTGAGAGCCTATATATGCAATATTTTCCGTGAAAAACATTTTGCAATGATTTTTAAGATTTTTAAGAATTGTAACGTCACAAGAAAATTTAGATTTATCTAATAAGACTTTGTAATTTTCTTCTTCACCTTTTGGAATATTTGTTAATAAAACTAAATTAATACTAGAATCTAATTCATATAAATTTCTTAGTAATTGTTCACTTATAGACCATGTTATTATAAAAACTTCTTTAGCATTAGAAAAATCATTAATAACTTCTTGATATGCCAATTCTTTTGGAGTTGAATAAATTAAAGTTCCGTTGCTTATATCTATTAGTTCCATACTTTCCCCTTACAAGTTATTTAATTAATTTATATAATTTATTTTTAATAAATATGTTTAAAAATAAATTCAAAATTTCATGTTATATATTAGACTTGATAATATTGTTATATTTGGTAATACTATAATTATTATGAATAATAAAGGAGATAGAGATATGAATTTAAATCAAGATTCTACATACTATAATTCTGGTTCAAACTTAAAAAAAGCATATATTATAGTAAATTTATATGAACTTAGAAATACTCAAGAATGTGTAGCAAGTATTTTAAATATTGATCCTGAGGATGTAAAAAGAACAACATCTTTATATAATTGCCATAATACGCAAAAAAACACTATATACAATAAACAATTCTGTAATGATGAAAATAGAACTATAAAACCATTTGTCAGACTAGACCAATTACAATATTTAAATAAATATAATTTATTAGAGTTGCAGCAAAAATTAGTACAAACATACGATTTAAGAATAGAACCTATAAAAATTTTTCATTTTATTGATTTTAACGGGAGAGCTTTTTTATATATGCAATTATTAAATGATTGTAATATACAATACAACATTCAATATACTAACAATAATAGTATTATGGTAATTACTTTAATTTCTTAAAGCAATTCTAAAAAATAATTGGAGATGTAAAGTCTATATTTAAACTTTACATCTCCAAACTTTACATATACTTTTCTATTACCTTAAAAAATAAATTTCAACTCTAAAAGCTCATGTACTTCTATCACCTATAAAATTCTAAAAGTTAAAACCATAGATAAATCAATTTAGATTGACAATATATCTAAAATAAATTTAATAAATCCTCAAATGTTATGAACAGACATTTAATGTACTTAATAAATATAAAATTTGCTTTAATTTTAACTAGCCCTCTTTTGTTATGTAGATTTGTGTTTTAGTTAAGTGGAATAACAAGAAGGCTTTATAGTTTTTTAATTATAGCTTTTTATACTTTTGTTGATTTTTAAGTGTTTTTCCATCAGGAATAAAACCATTGTTTTCTTCAACATACTCAAAAAATTTGCGACCTAATTTATTTCGAGTGCTTAATGATAAACAATCCCAATCTATTCCTCTAAATAAATCTTTTACTATAAAACTTTTTCCTAATTGAACATCTTTTGAAGATTGAATTGCAATTTTAAATAATTCATCTACTGTTGTATTACTTGAAATTTTCAATTTTATTACCTCCTAATAAGTTATAAGCTTATAACGTTATATCGTATATCTTTATTATGAACCTTTTTATAATAATTATTCATTATTTATAAATTTTTAATATAAATTTTTATCTTTATAGTATTTAATAGTATTTATTTAGTATTTACTTAGTATTTAGACACTTCCTAAAGTAGCACTATGACAAGCTTTAAAATTTTATAGGAGGACAAAAATAAAGCGAAAGGAGGACAAAAATAAAGCGAAAGGAGGACAAAAATAAAGCAAAGGAGGACAAAAATAAAGCAAAGGAGGACAAAAATAAAGCAAAGGAGGATTCAATAAATTATTGACCTCTTAAAGAAACTATTTTAAAATATTGCTAATGAAAGAGGTGCTTTATGGGAGATACCAAGCAAAAAATATTAATGAAAAATAATATATTGGTTAAAGCAAAATATGATTTAACTGTAAATGAAAATAAGATTTTTCAATTAATTTTATTTAATTTTCAAGTAAAGAATGATACAACTTTATTTGCAGAAATTCCAAAAAAAGAATTTGAAAAAATATTAAAAAGTTCAGCTAGTAAAACAGAAAAATCAATTAGTAACATATTATTAAAATTAAGGAAAGGTGATATATGGATTATCACTTCAAAGGGTTGGGACAATTATGGATTTATAGATAAATTCGGTTACAACAGTGAAACAGAAACTTTTAATATAAAAGGAGATAAAGAATTATATGATATATTAATGGATTATCTTAAAGGTTATACACCAATAAATATAAATATATTTTTTACTTTTAAAAGTTATCATACTCAACGCTTTTATGAACTTTTAAGGCTTTGGAGCAATTCAAAACATATTATTAATTATTCATTAGAAGAACTAAAAGAGTTATTAATGCTTAAAGATAAATATCCATTGTATAAAGATTTTAAGAAAAGAATTATTAATCCAGTATTAAA